>JAOXJP010216019.1:0-25729 GCA_025762735.1 Platanus orientalis
CCCCCCCCCCCCCCCCCCCCCCCCCCCCCCCCCCCCCCCCCCCCCCAGAGAGTATAACATAACAAAATGGGATTGGGAATGCCCTCCATGAAATTAGATAAGGATGGGAATTAGAGATGTATGAGAAGGTCGAACCATTTCATCCTGGTGGACCAGTGGTCCAGATTCACTCCCATGCTCATGAAAATTGATCTGGGAAGTGGGACCTGCTTTGTTATAATCTGCAGCTCTCCATATAGTCCATATAACTTCTGTTTGATACTTTATACAGTAGAAAACAAAAGACCAGTAACTACTCCTCACACCCCCATGTCAAGGTATGTGGTGTCTGTAAGTATGATATTTCCACTCCCAGTCCATACCTCTAGATGTGAATTACTTCCCCCCTTGCCCAAGTTCGAATCATCTCCGGTCTGACTGAGAGACATCATGCTAGTACATATCCAGCATGTGACAAAATGCCTGACAAAAGGTATTTTGGTAAATATGCCCTCTTTTAACCACCATATATTTACCAAGACACCCTTTAGATTGGTACTGGTGTGATCCAATTGAACTGGAGATGATTCAAACTCCCATAACCCACCCATCTGTTCCCCTTTTATGTGGTGTGCCT
This sequence comes from Platanus orientalis, assembly GCA_025762735.1. NCBI lineage: Eukaryota > Viridiplantae > Streptophyta > Magnoliopsida > Proteales > Platanaceae > Platanus > Platanus orientalis. Next base: position 617 of record JAOXJP010216019.1, read on the forward strand.
ATCCTTATGCTGGAAATCATGTTACATGATCTTCTATGTTGCCTATGAAAAAATTGTTGGCCTAACAAAGAAAAATCAAAATGTTTGGCAGAAATTAGATACATCTTTAACATTCCTGGATGCAGCATACAACTCTCCGTCATACTGTGCTCTCCAAGTGTGCTTGATCCATCCTTCTTTACCATGGCAAGTTTTTATTAAATAACTCCAATGAGAAGAAAAATTAAGGCATTAGGATACCCCCCTGGGCCAACCCTAGACACTCTAAGATCCTTTTCCTTTTTTTTTTCATCTTCTGATTCTTGGTATCAACTGGATACTTGCAGAAGCCTCTTTTATCCTCAGCATTTGTTTTCACAAGTACCTCAATGTTTGATGATATAGAACTGTAAATAAAGTGCCTCAATGAACTGAAAATTTGTTTTTTTTTTTTTTTTTGGCTTTCCTTGTGAACAGCCTGAAGATATTATTGTCAAAGATTTCAAATCAGATGCTTTCAAGCATACAACTGGCCAATCCAATGACAAGAAAAGTTCAAGCAACATTGATTCAAGAACCATTACCATGGAGAAAGTCAAAGAGGCCAGTGTCACTTGTATAGACATGAGTAATGGTTTAAGCTCGTCTATTATTGTCAAAGATTTCAGATCAGATGCTTTCAGGCATGAAACTTGCCAATCCAATGATGAGCAAAGTTTGGACAACTTCGATTCAAAAATTATTACAATGGAGGAAGTCAAAGAACCCACTGTTACTTGTATAGACACAAGTATCAGCTTAAATTTATGTAAGCCAGATGGGAAGGCAATGGATCATCCAGGAACAGTTAAACTCCAGGAAGTTGGAGTTGTTGGTACCGGCAACACTGTCTCAAGATCACCTTTGAGGTTGCAAGGCCACAGAGCAAAAGATATGATTAAGTCAGAGCCAATGGATGTCCAAGAATTCAGGATCACTCCTACTGACAAGACTGCTTCTGTAAATTTGTGTTTGAAGTTGCAAGGGAAGATGGTAAAGAGAAAAATGCAGTCCAATCCAGTGGGTGCTCAAGAACCTTGTATCCCTCCAACTACAGACATCGGTTTGAATTTGCCTTTAAATTCAAGAAGGAAAAGGAGGCAAAAACCTGATTCCACTCGTACCAACAACAATGTCAGTTTTATTTCTCCTAACCGGAAGAAAACAAAGAAAGTATTTCAGCGAATTCCCCATGGGGCTCAAGATCCAGATGTTGTGGCTAACAATAAAGAAATCAACTCATTTCCACTTTTGAAGACACAAGCAAAGGGAACGAAGAGTACGATTCCCCTAGACATGGGGGAGGTCAAAGATTCTAGTGTCACATCTACTGAGTTGTTGACATTGAAAGGAAATACAATTGGGAGTACAATTGAGGAGGATCTACAATCTTGTGGAGCCCAAGAGCCCAGTGTTAAAGAACCCGGTAGCCCTCCAACTACAGACTTTGGTTCACATTTGTCTTCTAATTTGAAAGAGAAACGGGAAATTCAGCCTATTCCCTGTGATTCACAAGACCTTGATGTTGTGGTTAACGAAGTTCAAACTTTTTTGAAGCCACAAGCCAAGAGAAGGAAGAGTATAATTTCGTCACACGTAGTGGAGGTTAAAAAACCTAGTGTCACTTCTACTGAGTTTTTTACATTGCAAGGGGATACACTTGAGAGTACATCTGAGGAAGATCTACAGCGCTCCAAGTGTTGTGGAGCCCAAGAGCTCAGTGCTGTGGCAAGCGATGGTTGTATAAGCTTACATCCACTGTCAGAGCAACAAGTGAAGAAAAGGAAGAGTGCAACTCCACCATACACAGGGGAGATCAGAAAAACTAGTGTCACTCCTGAGTTTTCAACATTGTTAGGGGATACAAGTGAGGATATAATTAAAGAAAATCTACAGCTCTCCATGTCTTGTGGGGCCCAAAATCCCAGTGATGCGGTTAACAATAATCACATATATCCGGTTTCAAAGCCAAAAGCAAAGACAAGGAAAAAGACAGGGAAGAGTATAATTCCGCAATGCGCAGGGAAGGTCAAAGAAATTAGTCCTCCTGAGCTTTTGGTGTTGCAGGGGGATACAATTGAGAGTACGACTGAGGAAGATCAAAATCTCCCTATGTCTTGTGGGGCTGCAGAGCCTAGTGTTGTGGCTGATGGTAATCATATTAGCTTATATCCACTTTTGAAGCCTTCAAAGATGATGAAGAGCACAATTCCACGAAAATTGGGGGAGGTCAAAGAACCTAGTGTCACTCCCGAGTCTTTGACTTCGCAAGCGGATGCAACTGAGAGCACAACTGAGGAAGATCTAAATCTTTCCAAGTCTTGCCATATATCTAAATCCCATGATGAAATTGTGGAACCGTTGCCTCTTACATATGATGACTTGAAGGTGTTGAAATTAGTCAGCTTGAAGGCTCTTGCGAAAAAACGCAGACTGAGGGGATATTCTCAGCTGCCGAAGAATAAGCTCATCAAACTATTAATGGCAGAAAGCATGTAAATTTAATTCTATGCACTTTAGGAAGTTTTAGCATTTAATAGAGATCCACCCCCCCCCCCCCTCTTTTTTGTGGCAGAAAGCATGTAGGATGTGTATGTAGTGGCACATCAAGTTAAACCTTTCATAGGATGTAAATTTGTGAAGCGTTTGTGAAGAAATTCTCGAATTTGGTCCTTTCCACATAATGCATGGACATGATTGGTATCCTTGCTTTTGCTAATGTCTATAACCATCAAACTGTTCACCATTTTTGTCCCCTAATGGTTAACAGTTTTTAAATTATATTCAGTAGGAACTGAAATCCCATCTGCAGTAGTAGTTAAGAGCTTGGAAATAAATAGGGAGAACTAACTTAAATATACTCCTAACAGATGAAAGCAGTAGCAACTGAAGTCCTGTCCCCAAAAGTAGCAATGAACTTGGAAATAAATAGAGAGGACAAACTTATCCATTGGTCTGAGGCATCACATTAGAACTTCCATAAAAAGGATCAACGACCCCCCTTCTGAACAATTGCTGGTGTGACGGTGTTGTTGGTAAGAAAGAAACAATAGGAACACAATTAGTTTAACGTGGTTCAACAATGGCTGCTTACATCAGAGGCTGTAAATTTCTCTGAGTCTTCGTGAGGAGTGTATTCTTCTTTATTTATAAAGTTAATCTTACAATAACCTAAAGAGAGAATCTTTGTCTCAATTATCTGTTACAACTGTACAAGGAAAGATAATTTTGGGGGGATATTTTATAAGAGAGGGATTTTTGGAATCAATGAAGAGTCATGAGTTGGCAAATTTTAAATTTTTAAATTTGAATTTCCCATTGTGTATCCTAGGTTGTCTTTTAGAGTTGGATGAATCTTGGAGTGTTTCAAATTTTGGCAAACCCCACCCGCCTCCCCAAAATAGGGCCAAGGTGACGAAACTAGGCCTAATTTGGCGCACAGTGCGTGGAGCATGTACTGAGGCAATGGCTTTGTAAATAGGTTAGCAAATTGATTTTCTAATGAGACCATGCATGTGATCAAGGACTCAACAACAACTTTTTCATGAATATAGTGGTAATCCACTTTGATATGTTTGGTGTGTGCATGGAATGCTAGGTTGACAGTCAGGCAATGGGCACTAAGATTGTCACAGTATAAAGTGGTGGTTTTGAAAGATGAACACCAATATCTCTGAGAATAAAGGACAACCATGTGACTTCTACTGCCATCGATGCCATTGAACGGCATTCCACCTCTATGTTAGAGCGGGCCACAGTGGATTGTTTCTTCCCATTCCAAGAGATGCATGTATTACCAAGAAAAGTACAAAAGGTCCATTGTTGAGCGTTGAGTGTCTTGACATTTGACTCAATCAGCAAATAAGATAGCACATAGTTCCATAGGTCCGGAAGCCAAAATCTGAATTCTATTGGTGACAATATTACTCACAAATCGAAGGATCTAATTTACAGATTGAAAATTATCAATTGTTAGTTTCTTCATAAATTGAAATACATAGTTCACCTACTGAATGAGAGATTTAGCATTGTCATAGTTAAATATTGGAGCCCGCCAACAAGGCTCCGATAGGTTGTAGCGTTTTGGTAGAGTGAAGTGGATATAATAGTGGGCTTTTTGTGGTAGTAGTGTAGACATGGGCTTACACCTTGGCATTTGAGCCCATTCAAGTAAATCTTGAGCATACTTAGACTATGACAAATGTAAACCACCAAAAAAATGAGTGACTTCAATCTTGATAAAATACTAAATAAAGCTTAAATCTTTCATGGAAAACTCTGTTCCTAGTTGTGTGACAAACCAATTGAGAAAGATTTGATTGTCCCTAGTGACAATTATATCGTCAACATATAATAGAAGAATGAGTATTCCTTTAGTGCTTCGGCATATGAACATGGAAGAATCTGATGTGCTATAGTAAAATCAGAGCGATAGAAGGTAGCCACTAAAGCGATCAAACTATGCTCTTGGTGCTTGACAAAGTCCATATAATGCATTCTTAAGATGGTATACATGAGTGGGTCTCTATGGATCAAACTCAGGTGGTTATTCCATAAATACCTGTTCCTGAAGATAGTCATGGAGAAATGCATTCTTCACGTCAAGCTATCAAATGTCCCATTTGTTCATAATGGCAATGGTAAGAACAAGGCAGATGCTTCATAGTTTTCTTATGGGTAAGAAGGTCTCAGAAAAATCTATCCCCTCAACTTAATTATATCCATTCACAACCAATCATGTCTTGAGGCGCCCAAGACTTCCATTGGCTTTAACTTTGGTTTTATAAACCCATTTGCTGCCAACAATATTCATGTTTTTCTTACATTTCACTGGATCTAAAGAGCATTGAGTTCTTGTATACCAGCAATCTATCAGGGATAATTGGATGCCATAAAGCAGTTTTGATAATCTTTGGTTCTTATGGAATGTTGGTAAGGACTAGATTGGCATAATGATTGAGCTTTGTAAGTCCAGCCTTAAGCCTTCTCATCACCACATGGCCTGAATTAGTAACATTAGATGATGGAGTTGAGGAATGTAGCAAGCTATTATCATCATTAGATGGAGGTGAATTGAGTATGTCACCCTTTACTAATTCATGACCAATGGCATTAGTCATAGATGATGGAGATTGATTATTTGTAGAAGAGGGAAGTGTTCTAAGATCATTGCTCTCATCAAGGTTACTTTGATGAAACATAGTGGGAGATGGAAGACAAGATGCTCTATTAGAAGATATTGTAGTTGGTAGGGCTGTCAATGATCCGATTTATATCCGAAATTCGATTCGAAAAAGACATATGAATTCATTATATCTGATTCGAAAAATAAATATCCGAAATTAATTTGAATCAAATTCGAATTTACCTTCATCTGATCCAATAACAATCCATCCAAAAAAATATTTGAAATTTATATAATAATAATAATAATAATAATAATAATAATAATAATAAATAATCAGTAGCCTCATGCGTGTTCTCATTTTTTATTGTTTTATCTCTCTCTCACACCCACACTGACATTTATTCCTTATTCCACTCTTTGTCTCCTCTTTCTATTTTTTTAACCTTATCTCTCTCACATCCATCACCACCATCACTCAAACACAACCCATTTATTATTATTTATTATTTTTTCTCCTTAAGCCGTGTGTTAATCTCTTTCTTTCTTTTCCCTAGAAGCGTTTCATCAATTCATCTCTATCCTTTACCTCTACGACTGAGAAAAGGACTTTGGGGCGGTGGCTTGATGTCTTGAAATATAATCGGAAAGTGTAATGTAGAGCAAGGTAAGTGTATTCTCTTAGTATCCTTTATTTTTCTTCTTTTTATTGTTGTTGATGTTTGGACGACTTTGGATGTTTTGTAAATCACTGAAAATATAGAGCTCAACCGTATGCTCAGGTGGCTTTTTCTGGTGATTTAGTGAGTAATCTTTTTTTCCACTGTGTCTCCTACTCGGATGGAACGACAGTTCCGGGAAGGGGGTCGAAAAGCTACAACGGTAGAGGCAGATTCTAGATGTGTTGCTTAGATCCTACAACTTCCATCAGTCTCAAGAAGATCAACGACTTTACAAATATTGGTTGTTATTTAAAAATCCACTCAAGCTCTGATGGTTTTATCTTCTTCTTTTTCTTTTTCTTCTACGCTGGCACCGGTGTTCTTCACTTCTTCTTTCTTGTTATATTGAAATTGAATATCTAAAATCCGTGTCTAATATTTGAATATTCGAACGAATTCGAATTCGGAATGTATAAAAAAATCCGTCGAATTTTTGAATCAAATATGGATATGCATTTATTTGGAGCAAATCGAATACAAATATACCTATATTAGATACTTATTTGCTCCATTGACAGCCCTAGTAGTCGGTTCAAGTGATGATGAAGGCGTGTCCTTGGGCCCATTGAAGAGAGTTGAAGGGGTAGGCATTTGAGGTTGGAGTTTGTCCACCCACTCTTTGAATGAAGTGACTTCAAATTTCTCTTGTCAAGGACAATGTAGGGCAATAGGCTTAGCAAAAAGAAATATGTTTTCATTAAATATGACATGCTTTGATATGTAAAATCGTCATGGAGGATATAAACAGAGATACCCTTTAAGGCTTAAACATGCTTGTAGCATAATCCTCAAGGTAAGGAAAACACTTGCAACCAAAGACCCTTAATGAGTCAAAGTGAGGAGTTTTTCCCATAAGCCATTGAAATAGGGATTCCATATTTAAAACAGTGGATGGGATTTTATTGATAAGAAATATGGCTATTGAAAATTCTTCAATATTCTATTTCTGTTTTGGTACACTTACATGGGTCAATAGAGTGAGCCATATCTCAATGATGTTTCGAGGCTTTTTTTTTGCTAAACCATTTTGCTCAGGGGTGTTTGGGCTAGAGACATGGCAAAGAATCTCATTATTTTCCAAGTGACGCTAGAAGTCACCATCATTGTACTCCCCTCCACCATCAAATTGAAAGTCTTTATTTTCTTATTAAATTGCCGCTCAACCAAAGCCTAGAAGTATATAAAATGTTTAAAGAAATCAGATTCCCTCTTTAATGGAAAGTACCAAGTGAATCAAGTGCATTTGCCAATAAAAATAGCATAATAATGAAACCCTTGATTTGATAAAATAGGTGTTGCACCCCATAATTCTAAGTGAATAATACTTAGCAGTTCATTGCAAAACATCTCTAGAGGAAATAAAAGGTAAATGACATGCCTTTCCAATTTGCCAACTACCACAAACCATATCAGTCTTATTTTAGGAGCTAACTTTAATAAAATTAGATTTATTTAAAAACCAAACTACCTTTGACTGGGGATGTCCCAACCACCAATGCCACAGTTCTTTTGTCACGGATTGATTTCTATTAGAAAAGAGAACTCGAAGTTTTGGCTCATCTAGGTCATAAAGATCACCCCTTTTAGTTTCCTCTATTACTATTCTCTGGGTGTTCCTATCCTTTACCACAAAACCACTAGTAGAAAATTTAAACACACAAGGATAATCACTGGTAAATAGACTAATTGAAATAAGAAGGCTCTTTTTCAGTTCATGAACTAAAAACACATTATTTAACTTGAATTTTCCATTTCTCATATTAAGAATGATATCACTAGTATGAGTTATATGTAGTGTGTGACCATCTCCAATCATAACAGTATCATTTCCACGATAGGTTTGTGTATTGACTACCTTTCCTAGGTCACTTGTCATATGTGTAGATGCCCTGGTATTCTGGGAACCACGTATCTTGACTATCCCCAATAGTAATGACCGCCAATGCTTTGGGTATGTCATCAAACGTATAAACTTGATTGAACATGTGCCAACATTTTAAAGCAATGTATCCTTTCCCATACTATGAGAACCCAGGACCCTTTGATGAAAAATTATTGCCTTTTATCATCATTTTTTATTAAATGATTTTCCTTTATTATTTCATTGGCCTAAGAAAACAACTAATTTGGGTACATTTTCAGAGTCGTGAATTAGAGCCCTTGCTTCGTGACTCTGATAGGAGGGTGCTAGTGGCTTGATCATAATAGTCATAAAAGGACTTGTATTCATGGCCTAATCCATTAAGTAGCCAAAATACTTACCGATGATCATCAATTGGTTTTTCAATTGCAGCCATATTGTCACATATAGTTTTAAATTCTCTAAGATAATCTGAGAGAGATGACGTACCCTTTTGTGCTTCTGCAGCAAGTAGAACTCAAACTCTTGTGAATCTTAAGCAAAAATGTCATTGAGTGCTGTTCAGATGTCCCTGGCAGTATCAAGACCAATCACAAGACTAAGGACATCTTCATTTAGGGTGTCGGTAATCCACCCATGCAGTAATTAATTTGATCATCTCCAAGCTTGGAAGTCTGGGTTCACAATATCCTTATTACTGCTGGTATCTATCTCATTGGGGTGGTGATAGTGTCATATGGTATCAAAACTTCTCCATTTATGAAGTCTATCATATATTGGTTTTCTATTAAACCAAGCATTTGTGTTCTCCATTGAAGATAGTTATTCTAGGTGAGTTTAACTGAAGAAAAATTGTCAAACTTCAATGTAGACAGATATGGGTATTTTACAGGAACCTCTTTTTTAGAATTATAATTTGAGTTAAGAAACAATGAACAAACAAAATAAGGGGTAACTTATTGAATAAATAGAACTTCAATGAACTTATACAAAAAAGAAAAAAATGAAAACCTTGATGAGATTTTGTACTATATAGAGAAAAATGATGGGCTTAGTCCTATCCACGTCTCACATGATTGGTGAGTCAACTTGCACATTATGTGTCTAGGAGTGGGCTCAAGACATACAAAGCTCGAGCACATGTGGGAGAGGTTTCCCAAAAAGATAAGGTAGTGGATATTTTTTGTTTATAAACCACTCCAAATTGTTTTGAGTTTCTTACGTGGACTAGTGTAAAGTCTCAGTTTTGAAAACAAAACAAAACGGTTTGAGAACCTTTTTTAATTTAAAGCACACCTTTAACAAATTCTAGGTATTATTTTACGAAATCAGAATTTTTGAGATAGGGATATTATGTTTGCTCTGTTTCTATTTGGTGTCTTGATTTGATAATTCTTCTACCTGAACTATTACAATTAGTTTGTTCATTCTGTTGATAATCACATCACCGATTCCTTTACTGATGGAAAATATTATGCATTGTAGCAGAATACAGGCAAAATTCATGAGTTCAACCAGGCTCTTCTCAATTTGATCTTCATAATCACAGAGTTTTACCAGATAAAAAAAGAAAAGAAAAAGAGATTGATTTGGGATCAAGATCTTCCTAGATGGCCCAAATAAACCGTTGAAATTAGGGATTTACTGCTACAAGAGCCTTGGGTGAATTTGATACTGTAATCAGCATGATAAGAAGGGAAAATTTAAGGTAGCAAATTGGGCCCGGTAGCCCTAAAGCCCAACTTATCTGGCCCACAAATTGACCCAAAAACCTCGGCTTGAGGTTACGCCTGATAGGGCCTGGGCCTAAGATAAGAGCTTGAACATTTGTTGGGCTGGGCTCAGGCTTACCTCAGCCCAAACCGAGCCCAAGGCCTGAACTTCATTTGCTGGGAATCATATTACTTTTGTTTTTAACCATTCAAGTAATCATATACAAAGAAAAAATGGATATGCATCAGAGGGATATCTAAGTCCCTTGTTTCTTGTATCATAGCTCTCTATTTATTAAATATTACATAAATAAGGGATAAAACTTATATTAGCAACTGGGCTTCCACCTCCATAGGAAATTGGAAATGCAATCATGCAAAGATAAAACAAAAGCTAAGCTTGAATGAGTTATCGGCTGGCCCAAAACCTGATAAAATAATTAAGGGTTGAATTTGGGCCTTAAGTTATTAAATTTTTTGGGTCCAAACCCATAATTACTATAGTGGGCTGGGTCCGGCCTAAGCCAGGCCTGTTTTCACCCATAGGAAAAATAAAAAAAATAAGGATGGATTCACAATATATGGAGAGAGAGAGAGAGAGAGAGCTAGTCCCATCATCAGCCATTGTTTTCAGCTACAATAGGATGATTGGAGATTATGGCTGTCAGTTGGGTTGGGCTGGGCTGAAGCCCGACTTGACCGGCATGAGGAATGGGCAAACCGAACAAGTTGAACTTTGGTCTGGGCTTGGGTCCAAGCATTAGGCCCGAAGTGATTTTGGGCTGAACTGGGGTCCAATCCTTTTTAGCCAAGCCTAACCCAGCCTGACCCAAAGTATATCAAATAAGGGCCTGCCGCTTGACCCTAAACTAAGTGTGATCTTCATACATGAATGAACCCAATTTTTTAATTTGAGTAACCCTAACCCGAAATTCATAGTGAAGTATATAAAAGTTAAATAATTTATTTCATAAATTTAATTTTTAAAATCCATTGATTTCAACTCAATTTGTTTTATTTCATAAATTTTGATTTTTCAAGTCAAGGATCCTAACTCAATCTTAAATTTTCTATTTGGTTGTTTACTTTGGGCAGCCTAAATTTGGCTCCAACCCCCGATTTATATTAAAATCGGGCTGGGCTTTGGCAAAATGTCACGGGGCACATACTGGTGTAACCTTTGCCCACCCCAGCCCGGCCTGATTGACGGCCTTACTGGAGAGGGACTTTCGGGTTGACCGAGATACGGAACGCGAGGCGCACACGTGAGCTATTTAGCTAACACGTGACCGAGAAGAGACGTGGCGGCATTCTGTTGGCTCCAATCGTAGGCATGCAATCGGATAGAGAAGACATGAAAACGAGAAGGCAAAGGAGAGGTGGAGGGAAGTGGAGAGGAGGTATGGCGCGAGCTGCCTTTCATTTGAACCGAACCCTTGTCGCCTGTACTGAAAAGCCTGAATCCACGACGGTTTCTCTCCCGACCAAGACTCCTCTAAAATCTAGGGTTTTGGTACTGGGAGGAACTGGGAGAGTTGGTGGATCAACTGCCACTGCTCTCTCTAAGCTCTCTCCTGATCTCCGAATTGTTATCGGAGGTAGAAACAGGTAAGTTTCTGACAGACCCTAGTGATTTTCATTGCATATCTCAAAATATATGCATAATCGCGAACCAATTTACTGAATTCATTGGAGAAACTAGGAATTTTGTCTTTTTAATTCTGTATAAAATATGTTGAATTACATTTGATGTGGTGATGGAACAGAATATTAGAATATATTATTTGCAATTTATGGTTATGAGGTTGAAGAATGTCAAGTCCCCATTGCAGATTTGAAGTTCATTTTTTTTGCATTTCTTGACTTTCATAATATCTTATTTTCTCCTTTATGACATATTTTTTCAGCTGTTCAAGTTCATGGGATCGATTTATTATAACTAAATTTCTTCCATTGTTATTTTCTATTTGGTTAAAAAAAAATCGTGCTAGATAAATCCAGGATGTTTTGTTACTCAACTTTAAACACTAGTATGAGAAAAATGTTATGGGGCATTCTATTCGTTGAGTGCAGATATGTAACCATATCATTACTTGCAAATGGATTATGTGATCGAATTTAGTGCTCCAAAATGCACATTCATGGCAAGCTCCTTGCGGTGGATGCTATAGGCTTAAGAGAGAAAATAAATAACAAAAAATTGGTGCGTATGATGCGAGTCTAATGTGAATGGCTTGTGCGATGCCATTTTACTTCTCAAAAGGAATGACATGATCACTGAATTCATTACTTGAATTTTGTGCTGAGTGCTGAGTTCAAATTTTAATTTATTATCTCTTCTTTAGGAAAGGTAATATAATAAATGTTTGGCAGGATCTCGACCTGCTATTATAAACAAGAACGAATGTAGTGTACTACATTTTAACTTTGTTATAATTTAAAGAGAGGGCTTGGAGACAATCCTGCAGCGGAAGAAAATGAACCACGCTTGCACCCACGTTGCAAGGAAGGAAATTGCCTCGTTGGAGTGGAACACCAACACCTGTTGGAGCAACAACACTACAAGAGTGGTGTAGGATTTCCACACCGTAAACCCTTACAAAAAGAGAGAGAAAAGAGCAAGAGAGAAAAGAGAAGTCTCCACAAGATTACCAAAAAGTGTGATCTCGTTTTTGGCAAGGCCATATACTTATAGATGCCTTGTGGGAGGAGTTTTAGTCAACTTAGGTGTCTAACTCCCACTAGGACTTATCTACAACTATTGGATAAGTTAGAGTCCTAAGTGCAATAGGATGCCCACATGGACGTCCAAGACAGACTCAAACTCCAATAAACTTGTCCTGCAGTTTGAAGTGCTTAAAGCTATAATTAATGCATTTAATATAGCTTGGTTTGGAACTGGACTTTGTTGCTTCATTTCCAATTTCAAATAAGTACAATATTTGCAAACTAAAACAGAGTGTGGTCAAGTGCCCTTAAATTTAAGAGTGTTCATTAGAGGTCATTAACTAATTACTGTATGCATCTGGTGATAACATTTGAAATTAAGTATTTATCCACTTAAATCCAAACCGTTTGTCTTACTCACATGTGATACCTATTTACCAATAAGGCATGTGCATTTGGTTGTAGTTTATATGGTTCTGACAACTAAACTAAAACAACATGTTAAAGAGAGAATTATGTTAAAGCCTCCGCTCAAATGATTATTGAAATAGGGAAAACCTTAATAGATTCTGTCTGGTTATGAGTGTTCCAAACACTTGCTTGAAAATATGAAATAGGCATGCATATTAACTTGGAATTTTCTAGACGTTTCCTCTGTTATCTCTTATGCAGTGTTAGATGCTAAAATGCAGGAATTGTATGTTCACAGGGAAAAGGGTGCTGCTCTAGTGGCTACGCTTGGCAAGAACTCTGAGTTCGTAGAAGTCAACATTGAGGATGTAAAAACATTGGAAGCAGCTTTAAATGGTGCATGAGTAATTTTGGCTTTCAACAAGTTTTTTTGTTTTTTCGCTGTAACTGTAAATAATGGAATGCAGTTCTTTGCCTAAATCTTCAATATTGTCTTAAAATATGTTTGGAGCTACCATGCTAAGTTTAATGGCAATGTCTATGCATTGGCTATCATGGATCCCATTTCAATGGTGGTCGTGGTTCTTAAATCTTTGATAAATTGTATATGCAAACAGGAACTGTGCGATTGTCATCCAATGGTGTTCTCTTATGCACTGTTATCTACAGTCTAGACTCTAGACTTTATAATAAGGACGATCAATTTATTCAAAATTAACTGCCTTGGCAGAAATACATGTCAACTTGGATAGTAAGACAAAGTCAATAGCATTTGTATACAAGGTATAAACTTTTACGCATTTTTATAATCTAAATATCTGCTTATATATCTGTTGATGCCTATGAAATAGATATATTACCCAATTTTGCCTTACTACTGTACAAGTGTGTATGCCTGCTCTCTGATATTGTCATGTCTGACATTTTTATTTATTTACGAAACTACTACATGTGGCCATGTCTAAGTTAAGTAATTGTTATGAAATGGAAAACGTCTATTCTCATTTAAGTTATCATAAAATTTAGACATCTATATCTTTTTTTTTTTTTTTTTTGATAAAGCAAAATGGCATTAAGACATCTAAATCATTTCTTATTTGTTTAAAATTAGGGCAGCAGCTCTAACTTGTCTTTATATAGGTTTATGGGCACAATATAATTTATTCTAATATTATCAGCCAAGGTAAGTACATCTCCTACCTCTACACCAGAACTGCTCGAGCCTTGTTCTTTAGTCATGTATGCCCAGTTTTTTAGGTATTTTTGCTTCCCCAGTTAGACCTTTTCCATTGACCATCCATATCTAACTCCTTTCTTTTCTATGGTTTAAATGCTGATAGTTAATATGTTATGGTAAAATCACTATGGATACCCATAACATGTAACATCTTGACTGTACTAATAAAAAACAAGATTTTGGATGCAGAATTGTAGATTACTTTGGAATTAACCATTCCGATGATATTGCCAAGATTCCTTCGAGCAGCATAAATCTTTGTCTTAACCTGCATCCTTTCTAATGCAGATGTGGATCTTGTGGTACATACCGCAGGGCCTTTTCAACAGGCAGAGAAGTGCACTGTACTGGAAGCTGCAATATCTACCAAGGTGAGAATTGTGCTTTCACTTCTTTTTGTTTTTTTTCACTTGAGAGCTTAACTTTCCAATTGCTTAGCTTTATGTCATTATTATGTTTCTCTGATAGTTATTAGAAATTGATATAACCTTGTTTTAATAAGTCTCTGTCCTCAAACAGACGGCATATCTGGATATCTGTGATGATACAAGCTATGCATTGCGTGCAAAATCTTTTCATAAGAAAGCATTAGCTGCCAATGTTCCGGCCATAACAACTGGTGGAATTTACCCTGGAGTGAGCAACGGTGCTACTACATACATTCTTGATGAATCATCAATCTTCATTTCAGACACACACACACACACACACACACACACACACACACACACAGAGGATACAAGAATGGAATCTCCTCTTAACTAACCAATGTAAAAAAATTAACCATGAATCTCTCCCTCTCTCTCTCTCTCTCTCTCTCTCTCTATCTATCTATCTATCTATCTATCTATCTATCTATATATATACATATATAGGTTTTATATGCGCCTGTTAAATCTTGATCTTTTACAAGAAGAGAACTCTGATAGTGACGATTTTCAAAATTGTACATGTGAACAGTTTTGTGAATCAAATACAATTTTCAAAATTCAAATGCTTGTTAAACATGACACATCTGGTTTCCTTATCTTTAAAAGCCAATTAATATTTTGGTACTGCTGGATGTAGTCTGATTTTGATTAAAGGCCTATTAGGTATTTAATCATTTATTTCATTTGTTAATATCACCATGGCATGGGGTTTAGCTGATAGATATGGCAGGCTTTTTCTTCTCATACTTTGTGGATTTAGCTCTTAGGTTCTTAATTTCTCCTCTGGATTTTTTAAGGCTTTTTTAGGAAGGGTATCAACCTGTGGTTAAACTTTTTCATGTCAGTTCCAACGTGTCACTGTGCTCTCTCTGTATTTCTGATGGTGTCCCTGCCCCTGCTATTGTGACAGTGATGGCAGCTGAGCTGGTGCGCTCTGCTAGAAATGAAAACACTGGCGAACCTGAGAGGCTAAGGTATATATTTTTATATTGCTTCTTGACCTTAAGTTCATGTGTTTATGATGGAATGCAGTCAAAGTGATATTGCTTTTCTCAATATATAGAGAAAATCAGATTTACTTTAAAACGAAACCTTAGAAAATATGTAATTAGAGGCAATAGAATCTAGGGTTTCTAGATTGAAAAACTAAGGTTTCCAAATGGCCATGACTAATTGAACAGTTTGAGAAATTGGGGCTGGTCAATTGAATTGGGTTTTGGGAAATCAGAATTTAATTTAGAAAAACATTGTCTGAGGTTTTTGAGATATTGATTGAAAACATTAGGATTCGTAGAGTTATGCAATTAAGGTATAGGGATGAGTATAGAGTGGCTAAATAAAAAGAGGTAAGAAGTTAGATAGAGGTAATTGGAACTGAAAATAAAAATTTAGATTCAAGTTCAAGAACTTGAAGTAGAAGTAGCACTAGTAGAAAAATTAGAATCTAGAATTCTAGAATTAGAGAATTCAGTGATAAGCATAACTGGAAAGATATACGCCTTTTGAATTAAGATCCACAATGCCCTAATTCCCAACCAAGGACATCGGTGAAGCAACAACCCCAACCATGAAAACATTTAGAACAAATTACATAAGAAATCAAAAGCTTTGAAGACTGATTTCATTCACCAGCTGATCAATTACACAGCTGCAGGCCCTATTTATAGATAATATAGGGAGCATCTAGCTCTAACTCCTATTTTGACACAAGTTCAATTTGTGAACTAAGTAAAACACTTTACTGAATAATAAAAGAATACTAACAACTCCTAATTAAAGTAGGACAAGAAATAGAAACTTTCTAAACATCAGATAGAAACTAATAAAAACCTTTAAGCCGTCCTTAATTTAATTAAAATAACAACTAGAGGCTCTAGGCTTGTCGTACGACAAAACCAGTCCATTCTCTAGGAGTTGGATTTAGAAACTGCAGGAGAAAGTGGTTTTGACTGAGCTGCATGACACGGATTCTCAGATGATCTAGCTACACCTTGTGGGACCCACATATAGCGGCTGTGGGTTTCAAGTATTTTTTTATGATAAATGCCTCTTTTGCTGAATCCCTTACACCCTTCTAGGTATCATTGAGTTTTCATTGGAGAGTCAGAAAATGCCAGCAGATAAGGAACTACTTGTTTCGCAAAAAATACTTAGATTGTTTAGATTCGGTCGAGGAAAATCTAAAATATGCAAAAGAAAAAAGAAAAGATCAGGTAATTGTAGAGTAAATTGTAAACATAAAAGAATGCTCTGAAGTACTGTCACCTAGGTATGTGGTATGGGTTTCTGTGGATATGAACTACTGAACGTCTCCCTCTGTTTGAATTCTTCCTTTTTAGGCAGTAAGCACACTAACTTCTGCATGTCCATGGAATTTTGGAAAATCCACAAATTTCATGATGAATAAAGACAAAAGAAGGGATGTATGAAGAAGAAATAAGGGAAAAAAATAGACGGGGAGTAGAGAATAGATAGATAGGTGTATCTATTGATATTCACCACTGTGAAGGGAGCAAGATAGTCCCACTACTGTTATGTGTTGTTGAGTTAGCAATAAAATTAGAAGAATAAAAGAGGTACAAGCAGGCCTTATTGTATTGATATTCAGCATTGTGAAGGTAGCAATACAGTCCCAATACTTTTATGTATTGTTGAGCAAGTGACAAAATTAGATGAATAAAAGAGGAACAAGTACGCCGTATTGATGGAAGTGAAAGAAGAAGAAGCAGATGCCTATCCAGGGGTGTTAAAGAGCTGAGCTGAGCCGAGATTTTCCCAGCTCAGCTCGGATTCATCACATGAAGACAAAGCTCAGGCTTGCCTCGCCTCACCAAAAAGTCATTATTAAAAAAAAAAAAAAAAGGCCCAACCGTCTAATGGACCATTAGTCCAATTTGTCTTGTTTGAACATTACTGTTTTCACAATATATAATATATAAAATGATTACATATATATATATATATATAAAAATTTTATTATTTATTCTTAAAAAATTCTTTACCAAACCGAGCTTTTAGTGACCAGAACTTAGTGAAGCTTGTCTCAGGCTTACTTAGGAAATGAACCTAAATCAAGGCTCGGCTCATGACGAGCTGGGCCGAGCTAGCTCAGCTCATTGACAGCCCTACTCTCCACTCTCCAGTAACATCCTACATAGATCCTTTCTATTGAGGCATATTTATATTTACTTTGATTATATTTTAAACATGTATGGTTATAAAGCACCGCATAATCATAAAATCAAGCTCTTTGTTAAGTGTGATTTTCCCAGAAAGTTATGATTATAAAGTAATATCGATGACCAACATTTCAAACTAACAATACCAGGTCCAAAATCAATGTGCCCTTTTTAATGACACTTTGTCTAGGAGCACCTAGTGCCAACACGTCTTTCCAACATCACCTTGGCGTGCCATCGGTATGTGCCAAGGAGTGTCATCATCATTACCATCACTTGATCACATTCTTGGAGGAATGGAATAAATTCACTACTATATCCTTCTTTGTTTTTGCTACAAAATCAATGGTAAACCCATAGAAAACAACTTTATTCAATGTCAATGGCATGGCTTTGCATTCCGGAAAAAAAAAAAAGAATGCTTCCCAATCATTTTCCCAAATGCTTATACATGCTTCCTAAAGTCGCTTCCCTACACTTCCCCAATCGCTTCCCCGCACTTCTCAAAATTGCTTCCCACGCGCTTCCCCATGGTTGGGGAAGTCGAATCAAATTGGCTTCCCAAACGAGCTTCCTAGGAAGCAAGCTTCGCACCCTGGGTCAAGCTTCCTTGCAACTGTGAATTAGACCCCCAAGGTCTAGCTTTCATATATAATCAGTAGGATTTTTGGTCTTTAGCAAGTTTACTTAATCTTGTATTCTTGAAAAGTGTCTAGAACTATATGAATTTCCACTACCTACCTACCTGCTTGCTTTCTATTAAAAGTTGATTTCCAAAACATATCATCTATCCATAGGGGGGGTCATCCTGTTGACCTCTTGAGATACTTAACTGCTACATTTGGTTCATCCAGTTATTGTGTCCTCTTAGCATGAAACTGACTTGGAAGAGTACAATATTTTTTCTAAAGATAATATGCTTTTTCCAGATTCTTCTATTACACAGCAGGCTCAGGTGGCGCAGGTCCAACAATTTTGGCAACTAGCTTTTTGCTTCTTGGAGAAGATGTTGTTGCATATAATAAAGGTCAGTAATCTAATTCATTGTTTATGGATGCTTTTGTTTTGCATGAGGATCTATCATTTGTTCTGATGCCTTTCTGTGTCTAATCAGGAGAAAAAATCAAGTTGAAGCCTTTCACTGGAATGCTCAACATTGACTTTGGAAAAGGGATTGGAAAGAGAGACGTTTATTTGCTGTAAGTCCTATAAAGAGGAAAATAGTCTTGCAAAAGCATCACTTATCAGATAACTTTCATGTGAAAATTTGTTTCCACTTAAAAATAAAACAAAATGTTGTTTATACATAGACATGTATAGTGAATAAGAATTGCACAATTGCACCTTTGAAAACATGCCTGGCATTTTTTATTCCAATTTCATCCACAGATTTGCATCTAAAAATGAAACCCTGGAACTTATTAGCAAACAAATCATCATAGTGACATATTAATCAAAGTAAATCTCTCTTTTCGTTTTCCTTTTTAATTTGTATCGTTAATAAGTCAAGACCTAAATGTTTATTCTTTTTAGTTTTAGTTTCCTTCTTTTTGGTATCGTTATGCATAGATAGCATCTCTGTAAATAAAGCATAATAAATTATCAGTAGAGCATAAACTGCAGTCTACGTCTTCTCATTCAGGTCCAATAACCTTAACATGCCAAAGCAGACCCACATGTTCTCTAGTCAACCCGTAATATCATTTTTAGTATTTAAAAGCTCTCAAATGTGAGGGGAATCTCTTCTTGTTCAGTTGTTAGCTACACAAGAGTTACCCGCTTGGGCTTAAACCCATACCTCTGATGGTTGATGAACTGCATAACAAGCATGGGATGGCATGTTTGAGCCTACATTACCCACCTAAAAAAGAAGAAGAAGAAAGGGATACCCACTAGAGCATGAAGGTAAAGAAAAGACTCTCTTAACATTTATGATTATGAATAATCTAGGCTCAATTGTTTGTAGCTATCTCCAGAATTTCTTATGCTAAAGCACAAAAGAAGAGTAATTATTTAAAGAAGTCCTAATGTGCATTTATCAATAGCGTATTCTTTTTTAAATTTTCCTTTTATCCGTTTTTTCCATGTCTATCGTTGGCAAACTTGTATTCAACCTCATTTCTTTAAGCCACTCTTTTATCTTTCCTCAATGTCATCAAACACAAGGACTAGAATTTCAAATACCATCATGTATTTTTGTTCTCATACAAATGCAATAAAAGAATATGAAGACATGCAAAATCACAAGGTGCACTCCCCTGGTCCATAATCATAACTTGTCTAAGTGAAAATAGTAGGAGGTGATGAGATTGTTATTCACTTGACAACAAAGTTTTAAAAAACGTAGGCTGGCCTCAAAGTTAAGCTCAAGAAAAAGGCCCTGAGGCTCTGATCTCCTTAGGCTTATGCATCATGTGACCTTCAAGTGCCTTATGTTTGGGGCATAGGCCTCACACCTCAATTGAAAACAGGGCTCTGATCTCAAGACCAAGAATTTCTTTCTTTTTTTATAATTTGTTAGAACTAAAACCCATTTAATAATATTTAATGTAATCAAGGTTTTCAAACCCCTTATAATGCTCTATTGCACATAAAAATTTGGCCATCCAGTATCAAGATAAGCGACCCCACAAAGCTTGATGGTTATACAGCTAGGATTGTGATGTATGTCTAGGGAAACCACAAATTGAAAGAAAAAAGAAATCCCAAAATTCGAATTTTGGAAAATCTGGGTAGTGGTGTGAAATTTCCAAAATACCCCTGATCGTGTGTTCTGAGCTCAGACAGGGTGAATTTTGGATCAAAGATGCACCATTGTTCCAAATTTCATCAAATTTGGAATTGATTTGATTTGATTTGTGAAATTGTGAATTTTTTTTTTTTTTTTATAGGCAAAATTTCATTAAGAGAAAAGGGATGAGAAATCCCCAAAGACTACAAGAAAATAGAAAAACAATAGAAAAAACAAAGAAAAGAACTACATGAAAAGATTACACCAAACCCTTTTAGAGTTAGCCACTGAATAGTCCTCCCCAAAATTGCAATTGATACCCCAGAAGCAAGACAAGTCCTTCGTTTTTTTGAATATATTTAGAGCTGGCTCAGCACACCCTTTAAACACCCTTTGACTTCTTTCAAACCAAATACACCAAGCTGTAGGGCACAACAGATCCCACAAGATCCTACCTTTCTTTTGGGCTTTGAATAACCTCTAAGTGAGAAGGAAACCAGTAAAATCCTTAGGATGAGCCCAGGCCAAACTAATTTCTCCCAGAAACGGTTCCAAAGCTCCATGGAAAAAGGACAATGGATAATATATGATCAATACTTTTTGCATCTTGAAGGCAGAGAAGGCAAACATTAGGAATGATCATCCCTCTATTTTGAAGCAGATCAATAGTTGGCATGCGACCTCTAGCTGCTGACCAAAGGAAAAAGGCAACCTTAGAGGGAATTTTAAGCCTCCAAATCCTCTACCACACATCATCTGAAGCTATCCCCATCCACTAAGCCTCCCTAAAAGACTTGACAGAAAAGCGACCATTCCTGGGACAATCCCAAATAAGCCGGTCTTCGATTATGTGGTTTTTGAAGTTGGAAAAGGCTCAAGAATCTGGTTTTGGAAGGACATTTGGTGCGGGAAGAGACGCTGGAAAGGGATTTCCCATTTGTCTATGCTATGGCTGGGATGCAAAATGGCTCGGTGGAAGATCATCTCATTTGTGATCAGAATACAATAACTTAGAATCTGCACCTGAGAAGGAATGTAAATGATTGGGAGGAACCCAGGGTGATGAACCTTATTCGGAGGTTAGAAGCTGCCTTATTGGAAATGCTGACTCAAACGGTAATCCAAGATGGACCCTCGATTTGAAGGGTAGGTTCTCAGTGCAATCGGTTTCCCAGAACCTGATGTTGATGGAGGTGTGTAGTAGTAATGTCCATTTCCCTGCAAGGTTCACTTGGAAATCTCCTATTTCAAAGAAGGTGGCCTTTTTGTTGTGGTTGGTATGCCTTGGCAAAGTGCAGACTGTTGACAACCTGATAACTAGAGGCATTCCTATGGTTAATAGATGCAGTATGTTTAGTTCTGATGCTGAGATGGTGGCTCATGGTTTCCTCCATTGTAAGGTGGCAGTAAGCGTTCAGTATGATATGGCCAGAAGTTTTTCTAAGGCTTGGGTGATGCCACGTTGCAGGCCTGATCTGATATCTCAGTGGGGTCATGTGGACCAGGGCGGCCTCTCAGAAAAGGGGAGACTGCTATGGAGATGTCTCCCTCTCGTGGTGTGTTGGGGACTTTGGATGGAGTAGAAATCGGTGCATTTTTTAGGGGGTGGATTCGCCTCCAAATAAGTTGTCTGGCCAATTCTTATCTCTTCTCTACAGTTGGTCTGCTCATATGCCTATGTTTAAGGGAGGGAAGCATCATGATTGGATTTTTAGTTGGAAGTGACAGCTTAATTATTAGTTGATTTTGGTTGGATGTAGGTTGGGTCCTTGCTCCTGATGGGGAATGTATTCCTCATACATTTTCCATTGAAATAAAATTTCCTTTATCAATCAAATTCTTACTATCAAGACAATTTTATGCATCACTTAGTTTGATCTGGATGGTCATGTAACAAAAATTGTTTTATATATAAATATATTGGTGTGTGTGTTCTCTAAATCAGTTAAATAATTTTTCTTTCAGGAACTTACCTGAAGTAAGAAGTGCTCATGAAGTTTTGGGGGTACCAACTGTCAGTGCTCGATTTGGCACTGCTCCCTTCTTTTGGAATTGGGGAATGGTGGCTATGACAAGTCTTTTTCCTGCGGTATGCTCCAATTTTAATTATTTTTGGATTTGGTTATTGGTTCAGTTTGGAATTTCATCACAAGGTTGCAAATAACTTTATATCTACTTGCATATCCAATTGGAAGTTGACGACATCTGAACATGCTGGGCTGTGATATCCTATATAAGAAACACTCAGTTCAAAACTCATGCTTAAACCACCACTTTGACAAAACATTTAATGTCTGAGAATTACTCGTTTGATTTTTCAGCAATCCATATGCCTAAGATCTGATAAATCTTACAGGAATTTCTGAGAGACAGAAGCAAAGTCCAACAGTTGGTTCAAATTTTTGACCCGTTTGTCCGAGCTATTGATGGGATTGCAGGAGAGCGTGTGTCAATGAGGGTGAGATACTATATTATACAAACAAAGAAAACTCATTTAATATAGGTTGTCAAATCCTGCATATGGATTTTCTTGGTGAAGCTTAGGTGTCATCATCAAAGAGAGGAATGGAAGGACCCAGGTGATAAAAAATTTGATCCATATGGATCCTTCTATCCTTAATTTCTTTTTCTATCCCCTTTCTGGACAGGTGGATCTAGAGTGTTCAAATGGGCGCAGTACTGTTGGAATATTCAGTCACAGAAGACTCTCTGTGTAAGTCTCAAGTATCAGAGCTTTTAACATTGGACATTGGAACTTTTAGTAAGTTGATGTTATTGATTTTGCAATGTTAGGCATCTTCGTTGCTTCCATTGTTTAGCCTGTCTTTAGCATGTCAATTTCTTGGGTAACTGGAACTAACAGTTTTATTGTGATAAGCTAGGCATTTACACTGTAATCATGTGTTTCAGATCAGTGGGAACTGCAACAGCTGCATTTGCATTGGCTGTTCTGGAGGGAAGCACACAGGCAGGGGTTTGGTTTCCAGAAGAGGTATTTATTACAGGTGATTAGATAAATGATATGGGGACACAAAACATAAAACCACTCGGTTCTGAACCCTATTTACATTTTCAATATAGCCTGAAGGGATTGCAATCGAGGCAAGAGAAGTTCTTCTCAACCGTGCAACACAAGGAACAATAAATTTTGTAATGAACAGGTAATGATTTTGATCCTGGATTCACATCTTTCCTTCCCTTATTTTTTGTTTTTGGCATTTGACAAAAGTTTCTCTCAACAGGCCTCCATGGATGGTGGAGACTGACCCAAAAGAGCTTGGTTTGGGGATATATGTATGAGGATATGCAAATAGAAGTTAAAATACAGTAGACCTTTCTTCAGTTCCTTCTTGTTCACACTGGACAGGTAAAACTTTCAATGCACTGGAGGTCTCAAGTAGGATACCTGGAGAATTCCCTCCCCTTCAGCTTCCCTCTTGTTCCTTAGTATGGGTTTAAGCAGAATATTTGAGTATCCGCCGTAATTTGTCTATTTTGATATTTAACCTTACAGGTGTTGGAGGCTGCACATTCTGTCAAGTGGACTGTCAAAATTATTTTTCTAGTTGGAGAATAGCCCTGAATTGTTCATTGTTTGGGGATACAAGTAAAAACACCCTTGATCCATTGGCCTAATAACTCTCCAAGAAGTGTACGTAGCATTCACTACAATTTCATATTTGTCAAAAACAGCCTGAAGAGCAAAGAGCATTGAATTTTTCATTCTTGTAAGAAGAACGAGTTAAAACACCGTCCGTGAATTGGCATGTTAACCCCTTGAAAACGATTGAAATGACCACTACAACTTCATGAATGTCAAAAGGAGCCCGAATCTGACAATGCTGAGCCACTCTTTATATATATATATATATATTCAAATACCCGTTGTTGAGTCTCCAGTGTCTAATTCATTGGCCACTACATAGATCCTGCATCTGTCCTCTCCTATATCTGTCGATGAATCAAAAAGTCAAATACAGAACAGCAGCTCAAGCACAATATGTGGGTTTTTTTTTGGCCTGTTGTTTCTTGCCTTCTTAGTAAGTAAATCATGTGTGAACCGTTTTGTTGGTTTGTGTATATAATAAGAGAAAAATCCGTCTACCCCCTTGTTACGGTCCAGCCCTTCTTGCCAAGTGTATAGAGGGACCATATCCTTGCTCGCTGACCTCCCTCTATTTTCTTTTTTGATATATCTATTTGGGTAGAATCAGTTTATTACGAACTGTTGGGCTGTCTTTATTTTTTTGCTAATTCATTTTCTATTGCTAAGAAGGTTATATAAGTATAAGCTTACAGGATATTTTTTATGAATGAATGAATTATTAGTTAATTGGAGTTTCAGCCTGATTCGATAGGCTTCCCTTCCTCTAATTTTTCTCTATTTTTCTTTTTATTTCTCTTGTTTTTAGTATTGTTATATTTGGTATCAGAGCGGATTTCAATCTGCCATGGCTACCACACACTCGCAGGAGAAGGTTGATCGACTTGAGTCTGGATTTTTCCTCATTCAAAGAGTAGATGGAAGATCAACATACAATCATAGAGATTTTTTGTAGATATCAAGGCTCAAATGACAATGCTACAAGGGCTTATTCATGGAGTACTTGAACATAACATAGGGCAAGCATTTGGTTTGTCTATAGAATATCAACGAATGGTTCCTGATCGTAACAATCAAACTAATGCTATGGAAGCATCCAACTTTTGCGATCAGCCCCAACAATCGAGGTATTAACAACAAAATATGCACTTTCAATCATATCAGTCGATGCAGTTGAGGTGCATCAAATTGAACTTTCCAACATTTGAGGGAACCAACCTGTCTACATGGCCGAATCGAATGGATGCTACATGCATTTTCACAATGTTCATGAGGAAATAAAAGTAGAGATGATGAGTTTTCACCTTGAAGGAGATGCATTTGAATGTATGAATGGTTGTTGCAATATGTTGGAAGTCCTCCTCGGGTTACCTTCAAAGTTGTGCTCATTTGATTCGGTCCAACTAATTTTGTCA
>JAOXJP010216020.1:0-11792 GCA_025762735.1 Platanus orientalis
CTTTACATGAAATAAAATGGGCAGTGGTTTAGATGAAATTTTAAATTCCCATCCATTTTATTCCAAATGAAGTCACTTGGTGTTCTGGACACCATCCTAGACAGGAAATTTGCTCTCTTTATTAATACACCCTTTGTTAGACATCCGGTCACATTTTGAATAAAGATTTAGAGTGGTACCAGTCCAATCAGACTGGAGTTGACATGAACTCATTGTTGTGACATGGACTCATTCGTCTGGCGTGAAATCATCTGTGACACCCTCCCTGGACAAACCTCCAAAAAGTGAATTGATTCCCCCCCCCCGCAGAGTGTCCCGTTAGGGGGGTGGCACAGATGATATCAACCCCATTCGTCTGGGATGAAATCGTATGCACCCCCCCTGATGGGACACTCGGGGGGTAGAATCAATTCACTTTTTGATTCCCCCTCCTGAGTGTCCCATCAAGGGGGGGTGTCGCACTTGATATCAGACCCATTCGTCTGGATAATAATGGGATGCTCACACAATCAGGCCTAGTTAGTGGGCCTGATATCCTCTACACCGCCCCCCTCTGCGATGCTTGGGAGCTGAGAGAGGGGGGAATCAATTCACTTTTTGTCTCGGCTCCCGAGCGTTGCATAAGGGGGCAGCGCAGAGGATATCGCCCCTAGTTAGTGTGGGTGAGTGGGGCTGGGATTTGGTACGAAAATTTGCTTTTCCATGTATTACGAAGACATCAGGGGGCTGAGTATCAGTACCTAAAAGTGACTTTCACTTTTTGGGGGGGTGCTTATCACTTTTCAGCACTGACGTGTCCACCCCCTAATGCCATCCTAATACCTCAGGAAAAGCAGATTTCCGTATATAATCTTTTCCGGGGTGAGGGGGGGGGGCAATTGATTCCAATCAAGCATGAAATTTCGTCTATACCATTATTATTATGAGGGTACGCACACATTGAGGGGGGGCAACTGCCCCCCTTGCTTTTATGTGGCTTCGCCAGTGCCGTTAGATCTTAAGAAATCTAAAGATCTAATGGCTAGGACTTATGTTAGGGTTTAAAAAAGACTCATTTTGCTGGTAGGAGTGTGTTGGATGGTCAGAGAGAAAAAACCTTAATATATATTACGGAAAAACAGAGAGAAGATTTTGAGAGTGACATTCGTTCAAGATCTTCTTATTGGTTTCTTAGGGTTCTCATGGTTTTGAGAAGTTGAGAGAGAGAAATGACGTACAAAGGAAAAAATGTGGGTTTTGAGTTTCAGATAACACTTATTTGTATGGAATTGCTTTCTTATAATGAAAAAATTTGTTTTTCTCCCATGGGCGTAAGCATATCGTCGAACCACGTAAATTTTAGTATATCTTTATTTTTCTATACTTTGATTTATTTAATTTATTTTTCTTGTTAATTTGTACTGGTATAATTGCCGCGATACACAACAGGCCCACATGTGGAGTTACACAATAGGCCCACATGTGGAGTATTGGAAATTATACTACTTGGCCACATTCAATTCTGCCGCAGAGGATCTGGACTGTTATTTTGACTCCCATTTAAGAAGAGA
This sequence comes from Platanus orientalis, assembly GCA_025762735.1. Classification (NCBI taxonomy): domain Eukaryota; kingdom Viridiplantae; phylum Streptophyta; class Magnoliopsida; order Proteales; family Platanaceae; genus Platanus; species Platanus orientalis. The sequence continues at coordinate 1,551 of JAOXJP010216020.1, forward strand.
TAATTTTTTCTTTTGGCTTTTCTCTTTTCTACTTTTGTATGTACTCTTGATTCATTATGCATCAATATGACGTTCTATTCACGTTATCGATATCCATTGGTATACATGTCGGCAGGGCCCCCAGCCCTTAGCATCCGCTTGGAAGATCTTGTATAGCCCACACGGTAACATCAAATTATCAAAAAACTCAACAAAGCCTTATCTCAATTATTTGGGGTTGGATGCATGAACTTTTTTGTCATTCACCCAATAAAATTATCCTAATCAGTATCGTCCAGTCATGAAACCCACCGACGCAAATGAAATCCTATGAAGCCACCACAACGTTTTCTTGAAAGATGCCCCCCCCCCACCCTGTGCCTTGCCTTATATGGACTTCTTTTAACCTTCTAAAGTGCCAAGATCACCCATTCCTCCAATTTACTGACCTACAATATTGCATCCTAAATTGACCATCTCCCCAATTTCTAAATATGACCCACATACCAATTTGCTACACCATTTATGACCAATATTTCACTGGCTCAAAATGCCAGATCGATTCTTATATTGCTTAGTAACAAAATCCAAAGCTTTATTCACATATACACCCTTAACAACAATTTACAAACACATATGGTTAATCATGGGGCACATATAGGAGGACATGAACCCCTTATATTCAATGTGTCTCATCCTCACCTTTGAGATCTTTTGCTCCAGAACTTGTCCATTTCAGAGATGAATGTAACAATCCATTCTACTGCAGAGTTTGGATTTACTGCTGAAGCAAGTCCATGCATCATATGGTTAATTAGGGTTTTGATCATCTATTGAATGGTAGGTCTGCCCTTGCATATATGCACCACACACTGTTGTAACGCCCATTGTAGATTGTTTTGTAATTAATAATATTCATCCATTGCAGTGCAGACTACAGATATCCCACCTACTATGATGCACCTATCAACATCAGAGGTTTTTTTTTTTACTCAGGTGGAATGTGTAAGAGACTAGAGAAAGAATCTCCTACACCAAAATTTGTCTGTCTCCCCATGTCCCCACACCATAGGTTGGCATGCAAAATTTTTTTTTTGTTTTAAAATTCGATGCTGCTTTTTAAGGTACTACTTTTTCACTTGAATACTTTTTTTTTTTTAAAATGGTTTTAACCCTATGCATCCCTTATTTTTGGTACCTAATTTTTCATTTGAAAACCATTTTAAGTTTTGAGAACTAAACCGGCCATCGAACGGGTAAGGTGGACAGTTCAAGTCCAATTGAGTCCAACTTTCAGTTTACATGATCTAACCGTAGTTCGCTTCCAACATAAGTAAAATGTAATAAAATACCAAAAAATAAAACAAGTCATAATGCATTAGAGGGCTTATGGCTAGGTTTTAATTTTTAGACATACCAAAAAATAAAACAATTCATGAAAAGTGAGATTGAAATTTGACAAGACTGTCTTTTGAAATCAAACGCAAACGAGCCAGCACAAGCATCCCGACCGGCCATCGAACGAGTAAGGTGGATGGTTCATGTCCAATTGGATCCAACTATCAATTTACATGATCTAACTGTGGTTCACTCCAAACATAAGTAAAATGTAATAAAATACCAAAAAATGTTGCATTTATGATTCAAAATATTGGATCTTAAAAGGGTTTAAACAATCTAAATTATTTAATTTTGACAGTTCAAAAATTTGAGTGAAAACAACATTTTGTCCAAACGCTCAAAAATATTTTCGAACATTTGAATTGCACGGTACAAGAAAAAATTGAATATTGTGAAATCTTTAGATCCATTCACAGGGAAGCATGCATAGGACATTTCTTTCTGATTTCTCAGTTGTTTTTTGTGAAAAAAGCATAATAGAAACTTTGCTTGAATTTTTTTTGAGATTTGAAATTGTGTGGATTGGATTTGAACCACATCCACTGTCATTCACTATAGGCCATCTTACATAGTGTGAGTTCAAGAAGATTAGTGTTGTTGAATCCTCTGGCCGTTGTCAATAAATGTCTTCTGCATCATAATAGAAAGAGGTGGAAACAGTTAAGGAATCGGTACGAACAGATAAGTGCTTTTTATTTGATTTATTTATTAATTTATTTTGTTTAATTCTCTACAATATTCTTGAATAGTTTTCTTCAATAGTATGTTGAGTAATTTAATTAATTCTCTGCAAATATTGAAAGTAGTCTATTTGCAAAATTTTGATTATTTGATTTTTATGGTTACTGTAACATTATTTTAATTATTTTATATAGAATTCCTGCGATTGTTTATAACAAGAATAACATAATTCATAATACATTAGAAGGCTTATGGCCGGGTTTCTAATTATTAGACATACCAAAAAATATAATAAAATACCAAAAAAGAAAGAAAGAAAAAAAAACGATCAATGGAAATGATGATTAGATTTTGGAAAGACACATTTCTAATTTTTTCTTCTTATGTTGCTAAAAAAATAAAAATTCGTTAGTTTTATTAGAACTGTAAAAAATCAGCCGGTTTTGGTTGATTTTGCCAGTTATTTGTGGTTTTGGAATTTTACGGTTTTTAGCTTCCAGAGAACCTTTTAGGGTGTGGGTTCAGGTCAAACTGAATCGGACCTTTGGTCCGGTTTTCAAAACTATGATTTTAATCTTATACACCCCATCCTCTTGTGTGAACACGGGGGGATAGAGAATTTATGTGTAGGAGATTCTACCTCAAGGGACTAAAAGATTGTGATTTTTTTTCATTCATGTATTTCTCTCACTCTGATAATAAAGAGAGTGGTTCATGTAAGCATCAAAGGCCCACGAAGTACTAGCCATGTGAGGGTTGAGTTATGATGGATTTTCTGTGAAATATCAAAAGAGAACCATTCATTAGCCATTAACGCCAGACTCCAACTGCACCCACACGTTATGATAAATGTGGACATTTAAGTGTGGCGAACTGTTAACCGTTGGGGCCATTTAATGCGACCCACCAATTATATCTATATAAAGACTGTCTTTTGAAATCAAACGCAAACGAGCCACCACAAGCATCTCTCCAAGATGATAGGCAATGCTCGGAGGATTGCGCTTCTATCACTGCTTTGTTTTAATGTTCTTGTGGTGAATGTAGTTGCTAGAGATGTTGTGAGTGTGAAGAAAGATGACGAGAAGTTGCTTGGTTTCGGTAAGGGAGGTGGACTTGGTGCTGGATTTGGCGCCGGTGGCGGTGGTGGAGGTGGAGCCGGTGGCGGATTTGGAGGCGGGCATGGCATTGGTGGAGGGTTCGGAGGAGGAGGTGGTGGTGGATTTGGCGGGGGTGCTGGGGGCGGATTTGGCAAGGGTGGTGGTATTGGTGGCGGTGCAGGTGGTGGATTTGGTAAGGGTGGTGGAGTCGGTGGTGGTGGATTTGGTAAAGGTGGCGGAGTCGGCGGTGGTGCTGGTGGCGGGTTCGGTAAGGGTGGTGGTGCTGGCGGAGGATTCGGAAAGGGTGGTGGAATTGGTGGAGGTGCAGGTGGTGGATTTGGTAAGGGAGGTGGAGTTGGCGGAGGATTCGGAAAAGGCGGTGGTGCCGGTGGTGGATTTGGCAAGGGTGGCGGAATCGGCGGTGGTGCTGGCGGTGGAATTGGCAAGGGTGGTGGAGTCGGTGGTGGAATTGGCAAGGGTGGCGGAGTTGGTGGTGGTGCCGGTGGTGGATTTGGCAAGGGTGGTGGAGTCGGTGGGGGATTTGGTAAGGGTGGTGGAGTAGGTGGTGGAATTGGCAAGGGTGGCGGTCTCGGTGGGGGTGCCGGGGGTGGGTTTGGCAAGGGAGGTGGAGTTGGTGGTGGTGCCGGTGGTGGATTTGGCAAGGGTGGTGGAGTTGGGGGTGGTGCTGGTGGTGGATTTGGAAAGGGAGGAGGTGGTGGTGTTGGTGGTGGCGGGGGCTTTGGTAAAGGAGGTGGAATTGGCGGCGGATTTGGTAAGGGCGGAGGAGCCGGTGGTGGCATAGGTGGAGGCTCTGGAGGGGGGATTGGTGGTGGATTTGGCAGTGGTGGTGGGATTGGAGGAGGCGCAGGCGGGGGTTTTGGAGGTGGTGGTGGTTTTGGCGGCGGTGGCGGCGGAGGTGGGGGTGGTGGTGGCGGAGGCGGTGTTGGCGGTGGTGGAGGAATTGGAGCGCAGCACTGAGGTGGAACGTTGCATGGCAGTGAAAACGATGTTCACGTTTGCCTAGTAATATTATTAGAGTCTAATATGGTAATATGTTGCCCGTTTCTCTATTTATGTTGGTTGTATCGCGAATCAAATAGTCAAATAATACTATAATAGTGCTTGACGGATTTTGTCGTCTTTCTTAATTGATGCTAGCTAGACGCATTTTTGTTTGAAACAACCTCTACAATACCTATGCAGGAATAGCTCTAAGGGAATTCAGGATATGATATATTTATCAAAGGAGATTTGGGGTTCTATTGATTAATAGACAGGGTGTAAAGGATACCAAACGACCTTTTTTTTTTAAAGTAGAGCCACTTATACTCACTGCCACACCATCAGTGACCATGCACTACCTCGGTTGGGGGCTGGGGCAGACATCAATGCAATCTGTTGAAGAATTGCTCTCACCCTTCAGGCCACACCGTGCCATCTATCCAATGTGTTTATCAAAATGAGTATATTGTAACCATATAACATAAAGAGATTTCTCTACGTGAAGCTTGGTAACAAATTCGGGTTTCGGTTTCACTTTCTTTCCCACCTCCTCAACTTTAGCCAATTATTATTATTTTTTTTGTTTTGGTAAATAGCTATTTTTCTAAAATGCTTCTTTAATATAAGAAATATAAAATAGGGTAAGTTGACATTGCATAAAGTTTAGAGAATCATTCCTTTCTGTTTTTTTTTTTCACTCCCACATCGAGCAATTATCAATCTTTTGCTTATAATTTAAAATTGTGAGAATACTTGCAATGCATATATTGTCCAAACTAAAAAAAGTAAAAAACTAAACAAGGATAAGTTCTAACTAGAAATAATTATTTAGTTTGAGTAGTGCATCCTAAAATATCCATCCTTAATTGACAAGCATTATTTGTCCACTTGTGCCTCATGTACAGTTAGTTGGTCAAGACCTAAGCTCAAAAATCAACATGATAGAATAGTTTTTATTATTTCATTTCTAGATTTTTTACATTAATTGAGGGTTTATATAAATTCAATTTTACGTATTAGAAGTACACTATTGCATTGATTTTGCTCATGTGGGTCTCCTAGGGGAGATACATCAAGTGTGGGAACTCTTTTTAGTTTTTTTTTTTGGGTGTGTGTGTGTGGAGGGGTTAATAAGATCACTCTTTTTTATGTTTAGTAGATACATTAACAACAACAAAAATACTTTTCGTGTCAACTAAAGTTGACACAAAAAATTAAAGGTTTGATGCGAAAAAGTTTTTGGCCATCGACTTTTTTAGTTGATGCAGATTGATACAATAAGTTGTGATGTAAAAAAACATTCGCATCAACCAAGCAAGTCGCTGAACAAAAGAATGCCCTTTTAAATCTTTTGGCGTCAACTTATAATTGATGTAAAAAAAAGTCTTTTTGCAACAACTTTAGTTGACACGAAAAAAACATTTTTTTTTTGTGGCAACTATAGTTGATGCAAAAAAGTGTTTTTTTTCGGCAACTTTAGTTGACATGAAAAGGTGTTTTTTTTTCCCCAACAATTTTAGTTGATGCAAAAAATCTTCAATAGTCTCACTACTACTTTTAGTGTCAACATTTTGTTGTCGCTGAAAATAAATAAATAAAATACATTAATAAGTTAAAATAGTTTTTTTTGTGTCAACTAAAGTTGACGAGGCAGACATTATTTGCAAATTTATAAAGAATGATTTATTATAATTTTTGTGTCAACTAAAGTTGACGTGAAAAATATCATTTATAAAATGGGTTATAATTTTTTTGATTTACTATGCTTTTCCGCGTCAACCCTTGAGTAGCAGCATAAAAGTAAACTTTTCACATTAACTTTTGAAGTTGTCGCAAAAAAAAATATTTTTTAGCATCAACTTTTCGGCTGACGTGAAAAGGTTGTCGCTAAATCTACATTTTCTTGTAGTGAAGGTACAAATTCAAAGGTAGTATTACCTCAAAAAAGCTCATTGAGGTCAATATATTTTGAAAATTAGACAATACATCCAGTCCCATATCAAAACCTTAGTAATAATAATAATAAACCCTTTAATAATGATGATTTTACTACTTCTTGATAATTTTCTTGTTTATTTACATGGATTGACTGATGCATAATATCCGCACATTTTCTGGTCCAAATGCAAATGTTTTCTCTCCGACATGTAATAACAGTTGTTAGAGTCATACTCCCAATTCTATTGAATTGAATGATACAGAATTAAAGAAAAAATTTCAATATAAAAGTAGTTGAAATGATAAAAGATGTTAGTAATCAATGAACTATATCAAAAATTTGTGACCTTTATGGTGGTTTATACAACCTGCAAAGATGGCTGACTAGTTGAAACTCTATCGGCTCTTGTTTTCCTCATTCTCTTCTTTGTTCTTTCAATCTTCCTCTCTTTTTCTCCACTGTTTTCTTCTTTTCTGATTGTGAAACTAGGGATTCCTAATTGTTGGCGTAACAAAAACAACCCTTAAATTTCACATGATGGGATACAGGTCTAAATTCCACGATCTATGCAATAAAAAATAAAGTAGCAGCAAAGAAATCAACAACCACACAAGATGAGGACTTTTACGTGGTTCAACGATGTGCCTGTGTCCACAGGAGAAAATCATATCAAATCTTTCTTCACTATGAGAATGCAAAATCCATACAAAAAAGTGTGTTTTCTGAGACCCAAAAATCCACACCATTTCTCCTTGTACACCCTCTCTCTATCACACTCTTAAACCCTTGAAGAAAACCCACCTAAGAACTCCCATGCGGCTGCTCTACTCTCTCTTTCTCTTTAACTAGAATTTTATTTTCATTTCTTCCCTTAAGATATTATCCAAGACTCAATGACTCCACTCCAACAAGGAGTCTTTTAAACCTAAATTAAGTGCCAACCATTGGATCTTTTCACGATTTAACAGCTGGAAATAAAGCCACAACTCAAAAAATCTCTACTTTGGTTTTATTTTTAGCCTCTTAGAAGATTTTCTATTGAAGTTAGTCCACATGTATTTTTGCTAAGACATAGAACTTGTGATATGTGCACCACACTCCACCTTAGCCCACATTCTAGAACCACCTTAGAGAAAATTTACACTCATCCGTCTAAGTGAACTCTATGTCATATATACCTATAAGGCATCTCCACCTTGAACATGAATCATAACATGCTTGCTATCATTGCAAACAACCATTGACTTTGAAAAACCACTGTTACACATATCATCGAATTAATTTGGTCCTGATACCATCTGACTTGATCAAAATATGGTCAATGCACAAGTGTATCTATCTTGAGTTAACTCGCCTATTCAACTCTAGAGAGGGACCTTAATCCAACCTCTCTAATTGCATAAACTATATCACCATTGTCTATAACTTGGAAACCCATAACTTTGTCTTTGCCCCAACTACAAAAGTGACCTTGTAAAAGCGCATGTTATTCCATGCACCCAGTTTCTAACTACCCATCGAGGTCCAAGGAATACCATTAATCACTATATTTCCTATCAGATGATACTAACCATCTACACTTTCTCCCTTCATCAAAACCGAACAACCACATGTGACTTTCATGGCTTCACTTGCAGTTAAATACCTACAACCCATGAAATCTAATTGACCTAGAGATATTAGATTCCTTTGCATCTTTAAAACATATACCACACCACCCAAAGTATAAACCACTCCATCAAACATCTTGATCTTCACCATCCTAACACCCGTGCCATCATAAGAGGACTCATCACCTAAAAATACAACACGTCTTTTTCTCTTGAAACGTATTAAAATATTCTTTTCTGAAGCATATATGAATATGACAACCTGAATTTAATATCCACTCATTATGAAAAAGATGTCCATACCTTTGGATGCTATGAGAACATCTCCAATGTATTCCTCCTATTCCTCTGATACCAATTATTGGTATGACAAAAACAACCCTGAAATTCCATGTGATAGGATACAGGTCTAAACCACTCACAATCTATGTGTAGTAGCAAAGAAATCAACAATCACACAAGACAATGATTTTTTATATGGTTCAGAAATATGCTTGTCCACGGGAGAGAATCAAATCTTTCTTTACTATGAGAATACAAAATCCGTACAAAGAAGTGTTTTCCTGAAACCTAAAAACCCACACCGTTTCCCTTATATATCCTCTTAAACCCTTGAAGAAAACCCACCCCAAGAACTCCCTTGTGACTATTATCCTCTCTATCTCTCTCCTTAACATGAATTAGGTTTTTATTTCTTCTCTTGAGCCGTCATCTAAGACTCAACGACTCCACTCCAACAAGGAGTCTTTTAAACTTAAATTAAGTCCCACTATTAGATCTTTTCAAGATCCAATGGTTGGAAATAAAGCCACAACTCAACACTAATATTTGGGGTGTTTAGGAAACAAAAACAAAAGAAGAAAAATTGATAAGAGGGTTTCTAAGGGCTTTATATACCTATGGTTTTCAAAACTATACTAATAACGTGTCTTTTGAAAATTGGTTGGTTCTTATGAAATCATGTGGTTGATATAAAACTAGTTAGTTTGTAAAAACCAGCCAATCAAATTTGTTTTTCTTTATATTATTTTTGTTTTGTTTTTTTATTCTTTGCTTCTAGGATTTGGTGTGACCCCTTAAGAATGCCCAAGGTCTGCCCTACATCAAGGGCAGAAACATCAGTGTTGGAAAAGTGATTTACACTTTTTGGGGGGTGATTATCACTTTTCAGTGCATATGTGTCTGCCCCTAAAGCAAGGTAGCCTTAGGCATTCTTTAAGGGGTTGCACCAAATCCTCAGGTTTTTTTAGGTGTAATTTCGTTTTAAAACTACATAACTAGAAAGAGGTTTCGTTGTGAGCCAATTAGGTTCAACCATCTGGATCTAATTTTTCAAAACTATGGCTCCACTAAACAAGGAATAGCTAATGGAAGCATTACACCCACAAGATTAATAAATAAAAGAAAGAAAAAAAGAAGAAGAAATAAGCAATAAATAATGTATACAATGCTTTATGTGGTTCAACATGATTGCCTACACCCACGGGGTTGTAAACGGGATCTTTTTCTTCACTAATCAAGGAAAAATACAAGAAAATACAATGGTGTTTTCCTTCTTTCCTCATAACCCAACCCTAAGAACCCTTTCAAGAAATAACCCCAAAAATTAGAAAAGTCCTTAACACATATACATCTCAAAAAGACCACTATCCATATATCATCATCTTCTTATAGGGCTACTTTCTAAAAAGGAATAAGGTTATAAAAAACCCAATCCTAGAGAAACTAGGATTCACATGTTATGAAAAGCGGAGTTGGTTTCCTTCTAGGAAACCTCTCTCCATAAGAAAACTATCCCAACATTCTCCCACTTGAAGACTAGTTTCTCGTCCGATGAGAAAAAAATTCCCAAATAGCTACCCAATGTCACCAATCACTAGGTAACAATAAGCCTGAGAGAAGTCCTACAAACTTCTCCCTTGAAATAAGCTTTGTCAACATATCAGCTACGTTGTCATCGATGTTAACCTTCTACAATGAGACCTTTTCATCTTCCACAAAGTCATGAACAAAGTGATATTGAACATCATTGTGCTTAGTCCGAGAATCATAAATCGGATTTCTTGTTAATACAAAGCGCTCTGACTATCATAGTGAATAATCATCTTTTTTTAATTGATCCCAAAATATTCAACCAACCTCTTTAACCAAAATTTTTCTTTATATGTGTGTGTGGCTACCATGTACTCGGCTTCTATGGTAAACAAAGCTACCATAGATTGCAAGCTCGACATCCAACCCACTGCACCATTGGTTAAAGAGAACACCTAACTAGTGGTTGACTTTCTTCTATCTTGATCTCCTATAAAGTCCGCATTCACATAACCAACTAATTTCAAGTCTTGACCTTAATAGAAAATAGCAACATCTGAAGTACCCTTTGTCAACACCTAATTTTGTCTCAGGGTCTAGAGGTTTCTTTCAATGGGTAGCATTAACTCTCTAGAATTGATTTTAGGCATCCTAAGAAACCAAGGTGATTAGATAACCTCCCCTTTTTAGGCCATCCCCATTCTTTCCTAATTTGGCA
>JAOXJP010216031.1:0-11792 GCA_025762735.1 Platanus orientalis
AAGGGTCCTCTTTATCTAGGCCATGAAAATTAGGTAAAAGTGCAATCACTTGTGATTTTAATTCAAAATGAGATGCAATGGTTGTGGGAAGTGCAATATAAGATGGGGGGTTTATGGTGCTGGAGGAAAATAAGTCTTTGAAGGTTTTGAATTTCTCTCTCCCTTCTCCCATCATTAACACTGGGAAACTAAGATTAAACTCTAATGGTTTAAAAGACTCAATGTTTACTAAACGTTGTGTATAATCACAGACCCACAAGGTCATACACCACGCAAACTACTGAAATAAAAGAAGGAAAAAAAATCATTTTTTGAGTTTTTTTTTGTTTACATATTAAATTAACCCTAAGGTAAGACTAGTAAAAGAGTAAATAATTCAAATTAGAACCGTCTCCCTTGATCTTAAGCAAAAAAACAAGTCCCCAGCAACAGCACCAAAAACTTGTTGTTGATTTTCTTATACTCGCAAATGCACGAATCTATTCAATAATATAGTTTTGGCAAGTGGAGGTCGAACCCACAGGTACTTGAATGAATAATCTCAAAGGAGTAAACTTATTCCAATTAGTTTTACTAAACCCTAATCTAGCCAAAAAGATTTAAGATTATTTTAAATTAAAACTAATTTAATTAATCATGAAAATAATAAATGAGAAAGGGGAAAAATAATATAAAAAAAAAAACAAAACTTAAGGAAGAAAACTCTAAGTCCTAGAATCCACTTTATGGAACTCAAACATTGATCCATTTTATAATTTTCCCACAGACTTCATAATACTTCGAAACCAATCTAACATTATGGAAAATCTTCAATTAGACCTTTTAAAAAACTAAAGTCATGCTCTTCTCAGCTTTGTAAATATATGATCAAATAATTCAATGTAAATCTGTAATAAATAACGAAGAATAAGCAACCCTACAATTGGCAATTTGAGATCAAACTAAATAATCCAGAACTTAAGTTGAATCATGGAAAAAATATGATTAAAACCATACTCAACATGCATACATGGAGAATTTAAAGGAAAAGAGAATTTTTTGCACTATAACTCAATAATCATGAAAAATATTAGAAATCAAAGGTTTGCTTACAACCATAGAGCTTCATCTAGACCTTAAACAATGGAATTAGTCACTCATGAAGGCGTTGTATATCAAAAGATTTCAAAACATGAAGAAAAGGGAATTGGTGAATAATTTCACTTGATGCCTCTTCACTGTTGTATACATATATTTATATACAAAATTGGTAAAGATCCCAAATCTTACGGTACCTAAATAAAGCAATACAATTTTACAAGGATTTGTGTCATCCATTCCTAATATACAAGATATGAATTGTGGCTTGATCATCTATTCCTGATATGCAACATGTGAGAGGTGGCTTGATCATCCATTCCTGATTTGCACAATGTGAGAGGTGGCTTGATCATCCATTTCATAATTTGCAAAATGTGAGAGGTGGATTAATCATCCATTCTTAATTTGCAAGATGTGAGAGGTGGCTTGGTCATCTATTCCTTGATTCAATTAAATTTGGTCTTATTCCCCAATTTAGAAAATCTAATTAGCTACTCTCCTTAACTGATTAGGCTTATTCAAATCTTGAAGATTGTCTTTTAATGTTGAGTTGGATTCAACTCACTTGATTTGGAGTCCATCATTAAGCCTTTGATAAAGCTCATTAACATGTTAAGCCCACATTACCTATAAAACATGAAAATTTTATAATTAGTCATAAAATAATGTAAAAGTTAGACTAACAATGCATGTAAAAGTATTTTCATTAACATATTTCATACATATCATATTTATAGGCTACATGTCAAAAATGAAATTAAATCTTTTAGCTTCTCTAAGAATCAAACTACTAACCTATTAAACGAAAATACATGTATATAGTAGAGACACTTCATATTCCCAATACAAATAATAATAGAAAACACTAAATGCAACAAGAACCAAGATGAATGTAGAAGTTCAAGGTGAATGTAGAAATCAAAGATGAATGTAGTCTAAGAGACTTTAAAATTCCAAAACCCAACGAAAGACTTGTGAAGCAAGGAAGTCTTTTAGTTTCAAAGTAGGAATTTAATGGGGTCTAGCTTAAAATTCCAATAGCCCCCCTTAAGCTAGACCTTCACGATGTCGAGCTTCTCCCTCATCTTGTACAAAGTTTCAATCTTCAACGCCTTTGTGAAAATATCCTCAACTTGTTCTATTAATCATTTCATGCGTGTACGATGCTGAATTTTGAGAATTTTAAAATTTCTTGTATTTTGACTTTTTATCTCAAAGAACTGCTCCATATTCCCTTGCTTTGTAATTGAACATTCAATGTTAGTATTCGATTGAAAATATATCCAACTTTCAGTAATCCAGCCATCATGACAATGTTTAATATCATTTTGATCTTTTCATGAATCATAATCCTTTCCCCAATTTACTTTTGTAACTATTAATTCTTAATGAATAATGACGTCGCCTTTGAAGTAATCTTGTGCTTTCCAACTTTGATTCACAATACCTTACACCAACACCATTGGCACATCAATGGCAATAATATCTTGGGTCTTCAAGTTTAGCTCTTGCAAAGTGCTACTCAAGTTTGGAGTATTGTCACCAAACACATTAGGCAAACAATGCTTCTCTATAGTAATTTCATCCCTTGTTTCAATCTCATCAACAATCAAATTTTTTGGATTTTCAACTCTATCATAACAATCTCTATTGTGTGATGAAGTTTTTTCTTCCATGTCAAAATTATGAAAATCCACACATATGTGATCAATGTCAACATAATCATGACTTTCATTCACCATATCAGTTAAATTAGAAGGATCCAAAATATTTGAATCTAATATAGAAGAAAAGAAACTTACTTCATCCAAATTGGGATTTGATTCATCCACTGAAATTTCACATTCTTTGGCTTCTTCTATGCTTGTCTCAGCATTTTCATTTTCATTTTCATCTTCATGGCGATCAAAATCTTCTTCCCAAAGATTGTCATCGTCAAAATCATATACCCAATATTTAATTAGTGTAAACAACAGACCTTTATATTCCAAAGAAACAACTTCAAGTTTCTCCCACACTTGAGTTGGAGAAATTAAATCTTTGACACAATTTCAAACATCTTTGCAAATCGAATTTTGCAAAAGTTTAAGTACCTTCTTTGATTTCATCTCCCAATTTTTTTTCGAATTATTTTTACATTCTATCTACCACATCCTATAGGTTGTATACAAAGAGATATATGCAAATATTGTGCTTCTAAGAACTGTAGTTAAAAAACATCAATTTTTTCATCACAATGTTATCCATCAAAAAAATTGATTAGAAGCCAAGAAAAAAGAAGTTGCCTCTTCTTTTCTTTTTCTAACTCAGTTTCTTATACTTGAACAAATTTTCTCCTCTCGTATCCTCATTTCAACCTCTCAAATTTTGAATCAACTTCCTCTAAACCTTCCAATGTTATAATGGATTTGTCATACCTTCCTTCAGGATCTTCAAACATGTTTCCTCCACATAACCAACTTTTAGATTGTTGGATTCTTTTGTTTGACTTTAGTCTTGACACACCATCAAACTTTGGATTGAATGACTCTAATACCACTTTATTAAATTGACACCAATCACTTGGAGGAAAGAAGACAAAAAAAATCAAGAGATAAGTGTGTTCTTGATGTCAACAAACATTGCAACAAAAATGGTTTTTAACAACATGCTTTAGGCAGTGTTTTTGTACAAATGTTGTCAAAGGTGTAATTTTATTCAACGTTTTTATAACAAAATGATGTTAAATGAGGTAAGTAAAATAATCAACATTTTTAAAACGCTCTATAAATATATAAAAACATCACCTTGTTTAAAAATTAATTTATATTTGGTTTATACAGCGTTTTACAAACGCTGGCTATACTCTACCCATAAAAACAATATAGCCATCGTTTTTAAAACACTGGCTATACTCCACTCGCAAACACGACTCCACCAGCATTTTAGAAATGCTGGCTATACTCAGGTCAATTTTATCACTTCTCTTCTCATTTATCCCTCTTCCCGCGTTCATAGAGAGCTTGTTTGTGCTCGAAAATCAATCCATCTCGGATCCGAAGCCCTTGACTGAAGAACCAGGGAGTAAAGATGGGGTTCAGACTAGCTGTTTGTTTCTTTGTTTTTTGTAGAAAACGCCAAGAGGTCACATGAGTTATGGAGTGGTGGTGGTGGTGGAAGTGGGGGCAAACTGATTCACCGGCAAGCTTCAACTTCACTGGCGAGGCTGAATGCAAAAGAGGAAATTTCTTCACCGAAATTAGAGAAAAATGTAGGATCCGTTGTTGAAAATGTCGGGGCTTCTTCTCCAGCTGCTGCAGCTATATCGTCATTGGAGCAGCCTCAATCGGAATCATTTAAAGCCGAAAATAAAACCATCTCAAATCTGAAGCCCTTAACTGAAGAACCGGAGACTAAAGATGGGGTTCAGACCAGGGAGGAAGTCTTGTCGCTGAAAAACGATTCTCTTTGTACCAAATTAGAGGATGAACTTGATGATGCGACAATGACTAAATCGTAAACATCATAGATCTGTTGTTCATTTTCTTCTCCTTTTCCCTTTTCCTACTCTACCGAGGATGAGATCTGAAGTGTTTTTATTTTTTGCTTGATAATTCAGGGTTTTAGAGGTTGGAAGCAAGCGGGAGGAGAAGTTCAAGATTGATCTGATGGTGAGTATTCTTGAATTTTTGTGTTCATTTTATTTTTCTAGGAGAGTTCTAAAGAAGAGTTTCTCCCACAGGCTCCTCCTCTGAAATCATCTCTAGAGAGGGACGGTGACATCGATTGTGCATCAGATCTTAAACCTGTGGCTATAGATGTCGAAACGGTGAGTAGTCCATCTTGTCTCCCATCCCCTTCTATTCATTTTGTCACTCCTTCATTGGTTGGTGATTTTTCCCTTTTTCTCTGTTTTAATTTTGGACCCATTTTTAGGTGCAGGAGATGGAGACTGTAGTCAAGGTAGATGAAAAAGTGGTAAAAATTGGTAACCAAAATGTCGGGGAGGTTGGATTGGAAGAGAAAAAGATAGATGCAATGGAAGAATCCAAGTCACAGAAGCCGGTTTCTAACAGGAGAGGATCCTTGACCTGTAACTCGATTTGGAGAAGGCGGATGAAGATAGTGGCACTGGTAGCAAACATGAGTAGCAACAACATCAACATCACCAATCCAAAAACAACAGCCCAAAGTTACAAGAGACGACTCAAAAACATAAAAAAAACTGGTAATTCGGCTTAGATTTCAATTATGTACTGCAGAGTCTCTTATCTCTACCCAAAACGATCGGAATACTAATAAATTTCCCTCTTCTTTTTTTGTTTCTTCTCAGGCCAGTCCTCATCTTTGCCTCTGCCAATGCCTCTAGCAGGTTGGCTAGGTTGCAGTCTTCCTTCTCTGGGGTGCGAATCGAATTATCTTCTTATTTTTCCCTTTATCATTTTCGGTTATTTATCAATATGTCCCTACTATACATCTTCCGTGGCTAAAAGCAATTTCATGGTCATAATTAGATATGTGCCACCACATCTTCAAGCGGTAGTTTCCATAGACGGGAACATTGGATCATTGACGGCGGGGCAAGTATTTCTAAAAATCTTCTTCTTATTAAGCTGTGAGTCTTAATTGCAAGAAAAGTCTAGTAACCTTGGCAAAATCTAGATTCTTAGCTTTTAGAGCAAGTCAATACCCATAAATTTAAATCTTTACTTTTATCTCTAACTGATTCTCAATTTTCAGCAAGTGGGAAGTAATACACAAACTATGGCAGCAATTGAAGAGAATGGATGAGATGATCTTAGAGATGCAGGATCAGATCACAATATTGCAGAGTTCACTCAGTGTTCAGTGGACACATTCTGCCCATTTACAGTCATAGCTTGATGCCACAAATCAGGACCTGTTTGAATCTGAGAGAGAGATCTATATGTTGAGGAATGCCATAGCAAACCATTGTGTGGGAGATTTGGGGCCCTCCAAGAAGCCCACCCTGGCCAGGGAATGGCCGACAAAAGGAAGAAATGGGCATATTAACAACTTTTTTGGTGGGGAAAGTGATTTGGATTTAGTGGACAAGGGTAGAGGAGATGGAGAGAGGATTGAGATCCTGAAGAGGGAAGTGGGAAGTGGGAGAGTTGAAGAAAGTAAAAGAAGGAAAGGAGTATCTTTTGTAGAGCTATTAGGAGTAGAAAGTAGAGCTATCCTATAAGGTCAAGGATTTGCAGAAAAGATTGGCATCTCAGGTACCTAATATTTTGTAGACACTCAATTTCATGTAATCTTGATTTGTTTTATCTTGTGAGACTCCACACTGGGGGAGAGCCTTCTTCTCACTTCCTCATTCACTTTAAATGGTTCAATGAGTAACTCGGAGCACTGCCTTGATTTGCTCACCTTTGGCCAAAGGTATCGTGGCTCCCGGGCTGACCGCTTGGTTTTGGATTCTTGAAGCTAGTGTATTGGATGACTGATGGAATTAATCATGGCATGTGGATTAAAAAAAAAAAAAAAAGACTATAGACAGAGTTTTAGAAACGCTATCTAAAGTGTCACAATAGACACTATCGAGAGTTTCCGACTTTTGGCAACATAGCTCGATACAACATTTGAAAAATACTGTCTGAACCCTATAAAAAGCCGTTGTAGTGAAATATAGATAAACAAAAGAAACTTGCTATGTAGCTAATTGAGGCTTCAAATTTTATTCCCATGACTTGTGAATGGGAAGATACAAGGTTGTCTATATAGGTTATATGGCAAAAATGATATTAACTCTTTTAGTTTCTCTAAGAATCAAACCACTAACCAATAATATGAAAATACATGCATATAGTTGAGACACTTCATATTCCCAATATAAATAATAAAAGAAAATATTAAATGAAACAAGAACCAAGATGAATGTAAAAGTTTAAGGTGTATGTAGAAGTCTAAGATGAATGTAGAATTTCCTACAATCTTATCTAAACTTATAACAAATTCATCTCCCAAAAAATTAAACTTGTAAATCAAGAATGCCTTTTTAAACTTCAATGATGATTTAATGAGGTCTAGCTTAAAATTCCAACAGTATCATGGGGTCCCCTTTGTCTCGACCCTGTTGCTGTTGCTGACATATAGTGGGGATGAGTAAAGATTTAAAGAAAATGTTCTAACATGCCTTGAATCAATGAAGTAACACCCCTCCAATGGACTGGAGATATTCGAATCTAACGCCCGCAACCAAAGAATCAGGAAAAGCAACACTGAGTCGATCTGACTTTTACCTAAGGAGACACAATGTAACAACGATTCGCTTATCTTTAAAAAAATATGAAACAATGATTCAGGATCTTCTGCAGTAAGTTAAACTACATTAACATGCACAAGTGCCTACTCTGCACATGCATACAAAAATTAAAATTTTCACATATAGTTGGTTTTTTTAATGTAGAGGATCTTTTGATGCATTGAGTCCATCCTTTTTTTAACATACAACTGAGTTGACATATTCGTAGGAGCAAAGCTGATTTCCTGCAGTGGAAAAACTTGTGGCTACCCTCAAGTGCCAGGCACTGGGCAACACGTGGCCGAAAAAAGTGAAAAAAAGGACCCGTTGCATGTCACCCAGCACTGGCGCTTGAGGGTTACTGCAGGAAATCTGGTTTTCCCTGGGAGGGCATACTCTCAAAGGATGAGTCATGATCCTTTCCTGTCTGGTAAAGTCTTGTTAACATCTTGCCTGTTTCAGAGTGTGACATGTGAAAAAAAACATAGAACACACAAAGTGGATCTTTGTTTGCTTAAATTTTTTGGTCACTACTCGCACTCCAAAATATAGGGAAGACGCTTACAAGACTTCAAGCAAGCAGATAGGAGATCCTCTCCACCTCAACATCGATAGTGGCAAAGAAAGCGAAAAAACACTGAGCCCAAAAAGGCAGTGTTTAAAATCCAGCTAGTTAACTGGGAAACTCGGCTGACTGCCGAGTTACTCAACTCAGCAAAGACCAGCTGCTAAAATTGGGATGAGTTGTCCAAGTTTTTCAAGTAACTCAGATGAATTTTCCGAGAAATTGTCCAGTTAACCCAAAGTGAATTGATTCCCCCCTTGTGTGGCCATTGAGTGGCTCTCAAGGGGGGTAGCGTAGAGGATTTCAGGCCCATTTTTAAACACCCCCCCCCCCCACTCTCCGCCCTTAACCCACTATGGAAAGCTAAAAAGTAAAAAACCTTCAACTTATATTATCGTCCCCCATTGTCTTCCCTCTCGTCTACTTTGTTCAGAGTCTTTCAACTTTCCTTTTGTCTTTCGATTTTTTGTACTTTCATCAAAATTTTCATTTTTTCTATATTTGTACTGTTTTATCGAATATATATATATATATATATATATATATATATTAATATTTTACTGTAATGACCAGCTAATAACTGGGAACGAGTTATCAAGTAACTCGGATCGGTAAACTTACGAGTCACCTGTCAGAGTTTTTAAACACCGCAAAAAGGTAGTTTTCCACTTCTTCCTCATGTATCTAATGTATCGTGTACAGCTCCTGCTGTGCAAGAGGATCGCTAGGTGCTTTTTCGCAAGAGGAAATCCGTTTTGTCTCCTGACCGGGTCATGCTAGATTGCTAGGCGGTTAAGTTGGCCGGTAAGAAGTGGAGAAGCCCGATGGATAGAGAACCATTCACATAACGTGCGTTTTTGGAAGCGTTTGACCACAGATGAGCTTGTTTCTGTGCTGTTCTTTTGGTCAATAGCGAGTTTTTTTTCCTTTTTGCACTTTATCTCTTGGGATCACTTCCGCACTCCTAGTGCATTTGTCTCTACTTACATATAAATAGATAGATGGATAGACGTGGTTCATCAAACGTAAGAAAAAAAAAAAGATGGATAGAGGAGCAGAGAGAGAGGGGTCGATCTGGTGGCGAAGGAACTGCAGAACACCCACGGCTGCGAAACTAGTTGTGATTGTCTTCATCTTTGATCTCATTGCTTTTGTCCTCGCTGTTGCAGGCGCGACGATGAGGAATAAGGTGTGTGTATCACTCTCCTCCTCCTCCTCACCTCTTTTTCAGTAATTACTAGGTCTTTTCAACTCTTTTTGTTTATGGGTGTCGATGGATTCTGGAAATGGTGGCCTAGTTCTTAGTTCCATTCATTCTCTTGAGGGTTTGTGATGTGCCACCTTTATAGTGGTGTTTAGAAGAGATTGCTGGGTCAATTCGTGAGTAAAGTTGGACATGGTGCTGGATAGGAATCTCAAACCTTGCACAAAATCCTTTTTTCTTTTCAATATGAACCACGAAATTTCTGTACAAGATCTGGCATGAATACCCAATACATTTTCTTTCCTTCTTCTTCTTCTTCTTCTTTTTTTTTTTTTTTTTCTCTCTTTGTTTTTACCATGCCTTGTTGAGTTTTGAAGTAGTTTTTGCGATTTTCAGCAGCTTTTAAAATTTGTAAAAGTACACAGAATTGGATGCTGACAAACTTTCTGAAAGATCTAAGAACATCAGGAGCAATTCAATTTTTCTTAGGTCGTTTCCCTGTTGCTTTTTAGAATTTCAGCCTTGAGTTATGATGCCAAAATAAATTATTAATGGCTTGTCTTTGAATTAATCAATAGTGGCCTAGTGGGTGTCACTTTAAAATTATAAGTTTTGTTATTATATTCCAACTGGCGTTCCTTGTTAGTCAACAAACTTGGGGAAAGGGAAAGAGAGCTAATATTGGGTGTCAACGAGCCAAGCTAAGCCCCGCACTCATCACACAAGGATTATGCTCAGGCTCACGATGAGTAGGAGGTGCCGAGCTCAGGCTTGGCTTATGAAGATGGAGCGCAGCTCAGCTCGCCAAACTTAACCTTACTGCTTCGTGCCCAAATATTCGATCCTCATAGGCCATCATGAGTAAAAAGGCTCCTAAAAGCTCATGACATGGTTGGTTGAAATAGGCTTAACAAATCATACAAGATAATAAGTTATCTCTATAAATATTATCCATAAACATGATCCTTAATGAGCTGAACCTAGTGCAGCTCACCTCAGGTTCATTTAATTAAATGAGCTTAATTGGAGGCTTGTATGGACTCAGATCTATGGATTCAAACAAGACTCAAGCTCAACTTATGATGAGTCAAACTCCCAGCTGAGCCAAGTTAACTCGACTCATTGACTGCCCTAGCTAAGATAACAAATGTGGCCTGACAAAGGTGTTAAGGTCAATACATATGAATCAAGGGAGGATATTACAGTAAATATACATTATATAAGTGGGAAAGGATCCTGTCCAGTCTGCTTATGACCTTGTAGGACCTGTCTGCAAGTTCAGAGCACGGTTTGGCATAAAAAAATCTGCACAACCGATGTTTGCAATTTTTTTTTCTGCCAAACCATGAACTTAAATTGTGGACAGGTCCTAACAGGTCATAAGCAGACCGGACATGATCTAAACTCTATATAAGTACCTGCGTATTAATTAATGTACCCATTATCAGGCATTGTATCACATCCTGAGCAGAGACTAGTGTAATATCTGTTCAGTCAGACTGATGTGAACACGTCATGGAATATATATGTATGTCCCAATTGATCTATTAATGTCTTCTCTGATGGGCCACTATCATCACCTCAGATTCAACGAAGTATGAGAATTGTGTCTACGACTCAGAGGTTGGAACTGGCTTGGGTTTGTGTGCATTCTCGTTGATCTGTGCTAGCCAAGTCTTTATGATGGTGGCAACCAGATGCCTCTGCTGTGAGAAAGCTCTAAAACCTGGATGTTCATGTTCAAAGGCATGGGCAATTTTCTTCTGCATCATTAGCTGGTACATGCTTGAGTTGGCTAAAGTTAACATATTCCACACCATCTTATCCATTTCTGCATGTGTTATTGTAAATGCGGCTCACCTTACTGTTAAAATGATCTCTCAGGTTTACATACTTTCTTGCGGAGATATGCTTGCTAGAGGGGTCAAGGAAGAAGGCCTTCAGTAGCTATATGATGAATGACAAGGCTGTTTTGGCGGACGAATCTGCTTCTTGCGAGACCCAAAGAAAGTTATTGCTGAGGGCAGGGGCAGTCTTCATTGTGATCACCATCATAGTCAAAGGGCTATACTACTTCTGCTACTCCAAGGCTAAGAAGGATGGATTCAAGCACTTTAATGGGAGAGACACGGTCGTGGCAATGGAAACCAACAGCTAAGCTAGCTTGAGATGATTCCACCATTACCAGCTAAGAATCAGACCGTTTGAACTCTCTGAATTGATTTGATTTATTAGTTTCTGTATTTTTTTTTTTAGATAAATTTTTTTTCAATAAGTATGTTGAGTATTTTAAATATAAATGTATGGTATTGTTGAGTCTTTGCAGTAATATTCAGAAGGAATAACAAGAAAATAAATAAATAAAATCAAAGCATGCAAATAAGGGACCAAGATTTGTGGTTCAGCGATGTGCTTAATTACATCCACATGGGAAACGATCAAATCTTTCTTCACTATGAGAATGCAAAATCTGTACAAAGCAGTAAATTTTTTGGCAACCCAAAAGCCCACACCTCTCTCTCTCTCTCTCTTTCTCTCTCACACACACACACACACTCAAACCCATGAAGAAAACCCCAAAGAAAAAAATAACCATAATTAACCTCTGTGCGGCTGTAATTTAGAGAAGGATGTTTTTCTTTCTTTTATTTTCTGGTTAGGGTCTTTTTTTTTTTTTTTTTTTTTGGAGTTGTTGT
>JAOXJP010216042.1:0-11791 GCA_025762735.1 Platanus orientalis
AACAAAGACAGGCTCGCAGGCTTTCTAAATCTTGTAACCACTTGCATCGCCTAAACATGCTCTCCTAAATGAAATTCAGGGGTCAAGTCTATTCCTACTAAACTTTACCTTTAGTCAGAAAATCACATTTTTAACCTTCTATTCATGTTTGTTGTCAAGACATGGATCACAAACTCATATCTTTAGAGCCTTACCCTTTGGCCTCCATAAATTCTGTAAATGCCCTAATTACCCTTTTCCCCGAGGAGCAAGAAATTTTGGTAGACCAAAGCCAACTCGAAGCCACTATGACATTTGCATACACTAATTTGGATTGGCCTCTTTTAGAAGTAGCCAACTCATTTTGGGACCCTTCATCTATGGTTTTTCCATTTCAGAAAATGAAAGTTCACACCTACCATTGAAGAGCTTGAATCTTTCTTGGATTGGGAATATCGCCTCGGCATCAATGCTATAATCCCAACCCACAAGCCTAACTACTTCAAATACTTTCAAGCATTAGGCATCTCTAAAGCTTCCATGCCTAAAAGAAGCTTCAGTGAAACACATACATTGTCCTTTCAACTTCTTACTGGAAAGAAGTTGGAAGAGATTCAATGATTTCTCATACCTGATCAAGCTTAAAGCTTTCACCCTAGTCATCTTAATATAACCCTTGTTATCATACATCTGTCATCATATTAAGGGATTCATTTTCAACATCTTGGGGGGCAACACTTATGAAAGAAGACCCTAGTTCCTATGATCACATCCGAGACTATTACTAATCTCTCATATTATACTCAACATCAACAAGCTCAGTTATATAGTTGCTCGGCTCTCTTACAAGCTTGGTAGTGCGAACATGTGACTTTTTTGTCACCATCCCCCACTCACATATCTCGTAATTCAACTCCCATATAGGCACATGTCAACACTTGACCTCTTTCGATCAAGGCCATGACATCCGACTATCAAAGTCTACTTTCTAGTGTACTTCCAGAACATGTAACTTGACAAAGCAAAAGACACAAAGCACGTTATCCACACATATTCTTTATGGGTTGACCTTAGGTGACTATCACAGGGGTATTTTAAAGCACCCCTTATGTACTTGTGCATATCCTCTGACAGTCTGCTCTCAAGAAAGATCTCTTTGACTTCCCTACAATCTTTGAAGATGTATACAAGTTAAATCACATGACACCCGCTTTTATCTGGTCTCACTTAACTGTCCTGGGAAATGACTCACATACACGGACTACTTGACACCAGGCCCTAATATCAACAAAAATCTAGGCTATATCACTCGCTTTTGAGTAATGGCTTCACCAAAAGCTTCCTACATAGCCAGACATACTTGTCGCATCTACCTCTTTGAACAAGAGGTTTCGCATTGATTCACCACCCACATTATTTCCAAAGCCTGATCATACTTTGATAAAAAATGAGGAAGTCCTATGGGACTTAGCTGATGAGCACGTCCAACATGCTCAGACCAAGGCCTACTTAGAAGCCGAGTAGAATCTTTGTGCTGGAACCAAAATTGAGCAAGACTACACTCAACATAGGAATAAAACCTAATTCGAGCATATCCATTCCCTACAGGGTGAGCTCAATGACAATAGAGCTTCCCATGATTACTTGGGAATTAAGATACAACTTTGCAATAGCATAGCTTTCATACAAGATTAGTGGATGCAGTCCTGGATTCATGAGCTGGGAAGGTAACTCTTTTCCTTAAGCTACGAACCAGTGCCATCTCCACCACCGCCACCCGCGGTGGCTGATCTTTAGATTGTTTCCTCTGCAATTTCATTTCCGATGTAATGGGGCAAGTACCCCCTCTTTTTTATAACCACTTGCAGTATATATATATATATATGTATAAAGTTTTGTTTCCAAAAATGGTGTTGTTAGCAAATGGACATGAATCCTAGCAATAAATATAAAATTCTAAGGGCAAAACCCCTTTGTTTGCTTTATGCTTTGTGATGAATATATTTTGTCTTTCAAATAATAAAAATCCATCATAATAATTCCTTAATTTTGGGGCAGCTAGTAAGATCAAGCAAGCAAGACACTCTAGAAGAAGGAACTCACACTCAAGCAACTATGGCAAACGGACATTCACCTAGAATTTCCTCACATGCAACTATCATAGAAACTCTAGAACATTCAAGGGGACCAACATACATACCCAACAATTCCCTCAACACCCCCTCTCCCCACACTACTATCCCATCCTTGTATCAAACCCGGAATGTTCACCACACTATCAAAGCCAAAAAGATTCATTCCCAAAGTAAACAAATCATGGGCGAGGAAGAAAAGATAGAAATGGCTCATTACCCCAAGATAGGTTTTGAGGATCCATGTTTATATCCTGGGATGCACCTCCCGAGTGGTATCATGGTCCCAAAATTCATAAAGTATAATGGGCGAGGATGCCCTTACACGCACATGTGGAGATATTGCAATGATATATTCCAATTGGGCGGTAATGAGAGGGTCCTCATCCACCTATTTTCATCAAGCCTAGAGGGTCACGCCCTTAGGTGGCATATAAACCTAGATAAGAGCAAGCTCCAGACCTAGATAGGCTTGTCACAAGCCTTTTGGGAGCATTTTAAGTTCAACTTAAACTTTTTGTCAAAATCCAAAATGGTGAGACCTAAACTATTTCAAGACCTTTTAGAGGAAGTAAACATGGTGTCAACTCTCCCAAAAACCTTGGGCTCTACACATGAGGTGATAACCCAAACATGTAGCAAGATTGGCGTCAATGGTACAAGCTGCATCTGGTACTGAACATGCCATGCTAGAAGATTGGATCCAAAAGATCCAAACACCCCTAGGGACTACAAGAAAAGAGTCAAAACTTCTTCCAACTACATCTCCCTCGCCCATGATCTCGGTGGCCCCATCCCACCTACACCATCAGCATTATATATTACCTATTCAACACACTCACACCTATAATAGCATTCCAACAGTGCAAACCCAAAATCCACCACTCAGAAAGGGAGGACACGGGCCTTACTCCCCTCCCCCTAAAAGAGCTAAGAGGGAATTTACCCCTTTACCTTATCCCATCAGTCACATGTTAACTGACCTAATCAACAAAGGATATCTCTAACTACTTCCACCAAAGCTACCGCCAAATCCCCTTCCATGGGGATACAATGTAGAGGAATATTGCTCCTACCACCAAAGCCCTAGACACTTCATTGACAATTGCAAGAAGCTGAAACACGACATCCAGAACCTCATTGACCAAGAGACCATCA
Organism: Platanus orientalis; assembly: GCA_025762735.1. Lineage (NCBI taxonomy): Eukaryota > Viridiplantae > Streptophyta > Magnoliopsida > Proteales > Platanaceae > Platanus > Platanus orientalis. The sequence goes on from JAOXJP010216042.1 coordinate 3,270, forward strand.
GCATCAAAGTAACATGACCACTCTGAAGACTTTGTAAACCCGTCTTTCCTTTTTTATCTTTTGCAAAAAAATGTATAGATCGAAATACGAACTGACTTGATCTTGACCTCTTTGTCAGATACGTAGGCAACTTGTGAGTCATCCTTCATACTCCAAATGCAGCTCCTTGTATATAAATAAAATATCTTCCCCAAGACACCATTCTCTACACTTATCCTATTGGATTCACCCTTCACACAAGGCCAAGTCCCAGATTGCCGAAGTTGTATAAGGAAGAGATCATGATCACAGATGTAAGTTCTCATAATAATCTTACTTGAAATGTTGCCTCAAAATAAAATAACATCAACTTAATAAATGACTCAACATATTTTAAGCATGCATCATGTTTGAAAAAGCACACCTTTATCAAATCACATCTTTCAAAATTATTGTGGAATTTTGTGAAACCTTATGTTTTCAAACTACACAATTTGTAAAATTCATGCATGATTTCTTACACCCTGTATTTCTTCAACTTTTGGATTCTCTCTGAATGAACGGATTTCAAAAATTTTAACTCATAACTTTCTTGCAATGTATGCCATGCTTTTGCCTCTAAGGGCACCGATTTTAGAAAATGGGATGCTCCATAAAGTCTCCCCTCTTCAAAAGTTTTTCATCACTTCATGCACATGATTTGCATATTGCATGTACATATTTTCAAAATGTTTTTCCAAACCCAGAGGAATCCTTACTAACTACTAACGAATGGCTAAATGTCCAAAAGCCTCCCAAAAAGAACTCATTTAAATAAAAGCATTTCAACCTAAAAACTAAATATTTGATTTCTTAAGAGTCATGGGTGTGCTGATGTTAGTCCCTAAGTGGATTTTGGTTAAAGCAAGAAACCCAATCACCTTTGAAGTCTGAGAAGTAAGCTTGTATATGTATGATGTCATCAACCATTTTGCCTTAAAGATTTAACAATTCAACGATAGAGCATGAGATTGAACATCATCAAGATAGGCGTCATTTTCAAAACTTGGCCGCATCCAGCAAGCTACATCAACTAGCAACATTGGGCATATATTGCGGAACCTTTCGTGGAGACACATCCAAGATAACTTGACTGATAGTCACAGTACATAAATTATGTAAAACCCAATCTTGGTGAAAACTTGAAAAGGCGCCAAGAGCAAAAAAGGGGGGGCAAAGAAAATAGAATGAGAAATCCTAGTCTTGGTGAAAACTTGTAAAGGTGCCAAGGGCAAAAAGGGGGGACAACGACAAAAGAAATCCCAGTCTCAAGGAAAGCCTAAGAGGGCCTTGGGGGAAAAAAGGAAAAAGAAAGGAAAATTATCCAATCAAGCATATTCCCTTCATAAAAAACTTTGGCAACCAACAACAACCCATCAATGCTCTATTGCATTAGCCAATGATGTACGCCTAATCTGGCAGTCAACAATATGCAAGACATCTGCACTTTAACAACCAATAATGTGCTCAATGATCCACCTTTGTAATCAACAATATGCTCCTGATGCTCCTAGAAAGGATAGGAGGTCATCTTTGGCTAATTAGTTTCCCAAAAGGACCCGTATACAATTTTCTACTAGTCAAACACTTTGGGCCAAATACATAGCCTTTTCTTTCTAAACACAATATTATTTATGCATTAAACCCATGTCAAGTATAATCTAAATTGTTCATTGAAATAAGGAGAGGCTATCTTTGGCCAATCAGAAACCTCAAAATGACCCATTTAAAGCTTATCACTAGTCAACCATTTTGAGTCAGAGGCTTCTTTTTCTGAACCACAACTTTCTTGATTGTTCAAACAACCATCAGTATACCTTGAGTCACTTCCATAATAGTCTATTATAACATCAATTGCTACAACCTTAGGTGTACAATCTCAAATCTATTAGAATGATAGACCCACTCCATTTTTCCAACCTATCACATGTATAATTTGAAAGGTACTCACATGTATGAGTCAACATGTTCAAATTTTCATCACTATCAATTTATTCTTGTAAAATAGACCAATTTTCATAGAAAGCCTTCATCAAGCCTCTCCTATTGCGGTAGTCACCATCAAGGAAAACCTCCTAACAAAAAGAGAGAAACAGAAAAGAAAAATAGAAAAGAAAAACAAACAAAACAAAAACCAAAAAAAAAAAAAAGGAATTTTCCACCCAGCCACTTCATTGCTAAAGCTACCTTGCAATATTGAACCTTGAAACTCAAAAGATGAAAGACATATTTACCAATGAACTACGCTTGACTTGATCCCTACACTGGGGTATGTAGGCAACCTAAATAATGTTCAGTCACATTATGCAAGTATTCACGCATTTTGTAGGTACATGCAAACTTGAACATGCACCCTATCTCTCGTGTCTTTCAAATTGCTCCCATCCATAGACAGTCAAGACACATCTTATGATATTGAACAATCATAAACCCAATGAGAATGTTACAATTTTGAGCCTGTTATTCAATATTTATTGACACCCATGTCCTAAGCCATATTTTGTCCCACATTCAAGACCTCTCTTCATCATCGAACATTAGAGATTAAGCTTGACAAATTAATAATTATCTTGACCCTTTTACGCCTTTAATTCAAATCCATTACCTAGGCCGTCATTCAACCCATAACTAAAGTCCTCCTTGATCTTGGAGTAAACAGGGGCATAACCATTAGCAACAGAATTTCAAAAAAATGCATAGCTAATGATCATCATCATAGCCAGTTCAGACATTTATGCTATTCACAGAAGAACTAGGTCTAAAGGGCTGCCACAAATGCCAACTTAATAGAGAGTTTTATGCACATAGCTTTCGAATCTCATGCTTAACCAATGAATATGAAAACTCATTACAATGTGTCATGCGACATCATACTTGGACAAGACATGCCGAAATAGACTTCATGAGATAATAGCGATCCCGATTAGGCTTTCTGAAATGACTTCCTCCACCATTGGACTAAATTCAACACCAAACATGATTTTTTTGATTTCAATACGGAGATGAGACATCTCTACCAATCTAACAATGACTTTGCCATTAGACCCCAATCGGAGATGGTGAATCATCTCCCAACAAGGCCGTTCATGACAAAACCAATCAAAAAAGAGGTACCACTTCCTAGTAAATAAAAAGTAAAACAAATTAGGCCAAGGCCCCTGAGCAATGGAAATTGGGGCATGGATCCCCAAGCAAATCTAATTGGGCCCTGGCCCCTATGCAAAAGAGATTGGGCCAGGGCCCCTAAGTAATGAAAATTTAGGCATGGATCCCTAAGCAAATGAGATTAGGCCCCAGTCCCTAAGCAAAAGAGATTGGGCCAGGGTCCCTGAACAATGGAAATTAGGACATGGATCCCCAAGCAAATGAGATTGGGCCTCAGCCCCTAAGCAAAAGAAACTAGGTCATGGCCCTTGTAAAATGGAAATTGGGGCATGGATCCCCAAGCAAATGAGATTGGGCCCCAACCCTTGAGTAAAAGAAGATTGGGCCATGGACCCTAAGCAATGGATTTGGGTCTTGGCCCTTGAGTAATGGATTTGGCCCATGGCCCTTGAGCAATGGATTTGGGCAGTGGCCTATAAGCAATGGATTGGGCCATGGCCCTTGAGCAATGATTTGGGTCGTGGCCCCTAAGCAATGAAGTTGGGCTGTGGCCCCTGAGCAATGATTTGGGCCCTGGCCCCTCAGCAATGAAAATGGGTAAAGATTCCTCCAGAATAGTGCCGATCCTTACAGATCCCCATAATTTTGAAGTAAGCCAAATAAATCCCCCCAACATGAACCATAAAGAAAATGAACCTAAAGACTGCTCTGTCGGCAAAGCACTTGAAATCTTAAAGACCGCTCCATCGACAAAGCAAATGAACCTGAAGACTGCTTCATCGGCAAAGAAAATGAACCTGAAGACCACTTTGTCGGCAAAGCAAATGAACCTTAAGACCACTTTGCTGGCAAAGCAAATGAACTTGAAGACCGCTCTGTCGGTAAAGCACTTAAAATCTTGAAGACCACTTCATCGGCAAAGTAAATGAACCTAAAGACCGCTCCGTCGGCAAAGCAAATGAACCTAAAGACCGCTCCATCGGCACAACAATTCCTTCTCTAGCTAACTTGTTCTAAAGACCTCTAATCAATTTACCCTGAAGGCATAATAATTCCTTCTCTGGCTAATTTATCCCAGAGATCTCTGGTTAATTTATCCCAGAAACCTTCAAGTTCAAATTCTATTACATCTCTGGCTAACTTGCCCTAGAGACTTTTAGCAAATTTATCTTGAAGGCATAACAATTTCTTCTCTGGCTAATTTATCCCAGAGATCTCTAGCTAACTTGTCCCAGAGACCTTCGGCTAATTTATCCTGAAGTTCCTTCTTTAGCTAACTTGTTCCAGAGACCTTTAGCTAATTTATCTTGGAAGCATAGTAATTCCTTCTCTGGCTAACTTATCCCAGAAACCTCTAAATTCAAGTTCAAGTTCAAATTCAATTACATCTCTTGTTAATTCATCCTTTACCCTCAGTTATCATCCTACTTCTTACTAATCATTAGACCTAGAAGAGGGTTATTAAATAATTCTTCTGCCTTAGAAAAGGTCGTCAAGTCATTTCTCTCGACTCCATCACGAATTGTGAATTATTTGACCCAAAAAAGGGTCATCAAATAAACTTCTTGGCTTTGAAAAAGTTGCCACAAAATCTTCCAGCAATCTCAGCAACTCACCATGTAATCTTCTAATCACCAATAAGATTTTCACTTGAAACAACAAAGCACAGCCAAATGTAAACTCATTGAAAGGGAGGCAAGTAACATTTAGCTAATAATTAACATTAATAACAACTCTTTGTTTTCATCCATCATTTCCTACACAACTTTTCTGCATTCATGGCATGATAATCAACTTCAAATTGAACATAAGATATACTCAACAATTTCCAAAGCAACTATATGTTTAGCAATTTTCATACATAGTGTCTATTATACTAACTTTGTCTAATTCCTAAGCTTTAGATTGTTTGCATGATTTATAGCTTTTGCATGATTGGTTTTCCACAATGTTTTCAAGCAGTTGTGCCCTATGTCGATGACTTATATGTCTCCCGATGTAGCGCATGTGCTAATAGTAACACCCGAGGAGTTAGAGAAAGTACTAATTGCTTGCATATAATTCATCGATAGCCCATCCTTTTCAAAACAAGAGAGTTTTTCTTTTGGTTGAAACCCATTTTTCAAACTCGAATAATCTTGAGGGCATTTGTAAAACACCGAAAGAGTTCACTCTCAATTTGGGAAAGCATTTTGAAAAGCAAATATTTTTCAAAACCCTGATCTCCAAAGTCAAGGACTAACTTCAACCCATCCTGTTTTCTTAACCAAAACTATCCCATATTACAAAAATACCCATGGATAGCCCATCCTTTCCAAAACAAGAGAGTTTCTCTATCGGTTGATACACATTTTTGAACTCGGGTAATCTTGAGTGCTCGAGTCCTCCAAGGCTAGCAGCAAGTGGAAGTAAACCCTATCGCTCTTCCTGTAAAACATAGACCAGGTTAGCATGTATACGAGGAAGGTGCGGGTGGAGAAGTCAATCTCTACCGGTGTACTCTGGTTGGTAGCCCACACATACTTCTTCTCGAACCATGAAGGAAGCACACCCTTGGTGTTCTTGTAGTCCTCCATGGGTTGTGACCCTATGCATCTCGCCACTAATTCGGCATCAAAATCATCAGTGGTAGGTGGTGGCATGCCGTCCATTGAGAGGTCGATCATCATGAAAAAGTCTCTGGGAGACATGCCTATCTCTCCCATAGGAAGGTGGAAGGTGCAGGTAATCGGAAGCCACCTCTCAACTAGGGCCATCATCAAGGCCTTGTCCGCCTTAAGCATAGGCAAACTCAAGAAAGGGCCAAATCCCAGGGCTTGCACTTTATCTTGCACATTAGAGCACATCCGCTCCCATAATGCTTTGACCCTAGACTAGGAGCCATGTCGCTCTACTCTCCCCCTAACCTGTACAAGGAAATGCATAAAAATATGTTAAAACAATGTTTAAGAATAAAGGGAAGTTAAAGGAAACTAAAAAGAATAAAAAAGTTTTAAAAACTACATTCTGGGTCTTAGGCCTAATACCGGAATTTTTCCTAATGCATGAAATTTAGGCCAACGCCTGGTTTTTAAAAGATTGAAAATTCAGGCATTATGCCTATAATTTAGGGCTATAACTTTCAAGCGTTGGAAAATCCAGAAATCAACAAAATCTTGGAAAAAACTCATCAAAATTATTTCAAAATAAAAGAATAAAGCAAAGTAATCCCTTTTAAATAATTTTAAAGCTAAAAATTCACAGAAAAACTAATGGTATATGTAAAATCAAAGAAATACATGAAATCTTAAACAAAGTATTCAAGGAACTTAAAAAACTCATAAACATGGAAAATAAACCAATAAATTAAACAAAAAATCACTTCATCTACCACCTGATTCTTCCACAGTGCCTTCTTTTGGGCCGACCGAAGTGGAAAATGCTAGTTTGATCCTCCTTGGCTCATGGTTGAAGGAATGGGAAGATGGTTTTTTGTAAAAAATTAGAAAAGAAATTAGGAAGAAGATGTTCTCAAGCTCTCTCCTTCGTCTGTAATTGAAAATGTCAAATGAAAACACAAAAAGACAAAGGCATGCTCGGGGACCATTTTAAAGTTGTAATTGCTCTTAACGCCTAATCGTGCCTTCAACGCCTGAATTTTAATTCAATTAAATTCAGGCATTGACACCAAATTTAGGCGTTAAGCATTTTTTACCTGTAACTATTCCAACACCTAATCGTGCCTTCAATGCCTGAATTTTAATTCAATAAAATTTAGGCTTTGACACAAAATTTAGGCATTAGGCTTAATATTTGCAAAATATTGCTTTTAAATGTAAAATGATGTTTTTAACCTTGTGTTCATAGTTGCACTTACAGACATGGATTGTAGGTTTGTACAATTGGATTCATACTCCACCATCTCTGCAAATTATGCAAATGCCTTAATTGCCGTTCCCTGTGAAGAACGGGAAGTTTGGAAGAATCAAAGCTGGTTTGGGGCCACATTAACTTTAACACAAATCAACTTGGATTGGCCACTGTTAAAGGCAGTCATTTCATTTTGGGACCCGTTATCTATGGTTTTCCATTTCGGAGAACAAGAGCTTACACCCACTATTGAGGACTCGAGTCCTTAGATTGGGAACATTGTCTCGGTGTTGGTGTTGTAATCCTGACCCATAAGCCTAGCTATCTCAAAGGTTTTCATGCATTGAACATCTCCAAAGCCTCCTTGCCTAAGGAAGCTATAGGAGAATATCTGCACTTCCCTTTTGACCTTTTATTGGAAAGAGGTTGAAGAAAGTGGGTAATTTCACCGACCCCATCAAGTTCAAAGCATGGTCGTCTTAGGATAGCTCTTGCTATCACATAGCCATCATCATATCAATGGTGCTCTACTCGATATCTTGAGGCAACATCTGCAGAAGAAGACCCTCTCACCCATGATCATATCTGAGACTATTTCCAAGCTCTCTCATTGTGCTCGACATCATCGAGGTCAGTTATATGATTGCCTAGCTTTCTTACAGGCCTGGCTATAGAAACATTTGGCTATCCTTTCATATTTTCCAACTTATATGTCTCATGATCTGACTCTAGTGCATATACATGTCAATAATTATCCCTTGATGATTAAAGCTACAACATCTGGTTATCAGAGCCTACTAACCACTTTGCTCCTCAAATAGATCATTTGGAGAGTAAAGTGGCATAAAGCACATTATGCACATATATGGTTATCACAAGAGTCTTTCAGAGCACTCCTTATGTAACCATACGCACCCTCTGACAATTTACCCTTAGACAAGATCTCTTCAATTTCTCTACATTCTTCAAAGACATCTTCAAGCTTGATCATCGTACATCTACTCACATACGGTCTATATTGGACTCCTTATGGGACAACTCGCATACTAGATTTGCTTGGCATTCATAGCTAGTATCGTTGAAGATGCAAGCTATGACATCCTCTTATGAGTAGTGGCTTCTCCACAAGCCTATCATATAGCCTGCCACCCTTGCAACATCCCCTTATTCGAACAAGAGGCCATGAACTGAATTAACATCTTCATCATATATAGATATTTCTCACACTTAGGTAGAGTATGAGTAAGCATTGCCAGACTTAGCCGAGGAATGGGCTTTACATGCCCAAATCAAAGCTTCCTTAGAAGCTGAGACACATTTGTGTACAGAGGCCAAGGTCTCACACGATTACACCTAGCATTAGAATGAAACTCAGGCCGAGCTCAATGACAGTAGGACTTCCCACGAAGATTTGGGAATTGAGATGAGGTGCAACAACAACATGGCCTTCATACAAGATTAGTGGATATAGTCATGGCTTCACTAGCTAAGAAAATAGATCTTCTCTTTGGGCTACGAACCAATGCCATCTCCACCACCATCTCTAGTGG
>JAOXJP010216053.1:0-11791 GCA_025762735.1 Platanus orientalis
AGTTATAATTTTATTTCTTTTATGTGTCTTTTGGTGTTGTAATATATATATATTTGTGTGTGTGTGTGTGTGTGTGTGGAGGAGATTGAGTGGTATTTTTTTAAGGTTTTATTTCAAGGTGGATTGCTTGAACCCCTCTCTTAGTTCAATGGCATTCAAAGTGATGTTTTTGTTGCTTTAGTCCTACATCAGTTAGACACTTGTATCTTATTAAAAAATTATCTTAATAGTTATAATGAAATGTAATATAAACTATTTATTTAATTACTCAAAAAAATCTTTTATTATTTTTGCTTTGTCTTCAATATAAAAACATAAGTAAATGATTATAAACATCTTTTAGTAATTTGAGGAAACATCTAAAGAGACCATGCACCTAATGGTATTTTGATTTTGTAAGTTTTATTATTGACCAAGATTTTAAAGCTTTCCAATTGACTTAACTTCTCCACTTTAATCTGTAGTAGTTATAGTAGTGATGAAATGAAGTTGGACTCTGGATGAAAGAAATAATATTTTAAGCATTGTTTCCCTGTTTTACCTAACTCAGGTTTGAATGATATATTTTCACTTTTTAATGATCTATCTTACTTTGTAACATGTTTCCTCCCCAATCCCCTCCCCCCGGCGGCCAAATAAAATAAAATAAGCATAAAGATTGAGCCCTTGGAATCTTGTGCACATTTGATCTACCTAACCCAACTTTCTAAGGTTGTTGCCATCTCTCCTATATAAGTTGTGCTTTCAAAGAGAAATACTTATTAGTCTGTTTATTTCTATCAAATGATCATTTTTTAACTTTATGAAACATATTATCAACGGATGTGCATGTCAATGGAATTCAATTGCCAATTCCTACCTATCCCAAGCCCATAATGGTACATCCATGGTCTTCATCTATTTTTCTGTCTAAAACCCAACTTTCTAAGGTTGTTAGATGCATGTCTCACTTTCTAATTTTCTAAAGAAATGTCAAAATCTTATAACTTCTTGTGACCATGGTTACCTGGTTTGCAGTCCAGTTTGATTTACGTCTCACGATTCACAAATCTTTAAGGCCTTGTCAGGTTGCCTTGAATTGAATGGAATAGAAAAAGGAATAAAAATTACACAAGAAAAGAAAAGAAAAATTTTGAACATTTTTATCCTTTTTCTATGACTGTTTGGTAGTGGAAAAAAAAAAAAAGAAGAAAAGATTCTGTTATAATTTCTACGTGAAAGGGAGAATTTTCATACAAGCGTTGTGAAAATAAAATGCTGACTGACGAGGAAATAAATGACTGCATGGAAAAATTTTGAAAATCCAGGATTTATTGTTCTTGCTAACCAGATAGCTTGAAAATTATTTTCGAGAGAATTTCACCAAGAATCACAAGAAAACCAGCCTAAAGGGAAACAAAACAGGGCCACAATGAATCTAAGTGAAAAATTGACTAATTTGGCTGCATAATTGGCAAAGCAGTTCACAATTCACTAGTGTTTTAGGGAACTAACTGGTTATGACTGTTCAAATGGTTTACTTTTAGGCCTATGGCCATCCAATAGGAGGCCCACCTATTGGATGGATGAGTTGTGGGATGAATTAAACATGATGAAATGGCTATCCATCTACGCTCATGGAGATTTGTGTTAGGATAGTTAGGTTTGAAATTTCATTCATTCTTTTTTCTTTTCTTTTTTTAGAAATTTCTTTGTGTTGTGTGTGTACAATTCTCATAGAATGCAAGGTGAAACCCATCTCAACAAGAGCTGCGCCTAAAATGCCTATTTTATATCTGGCTCAGTTGACAGCCCTGTGCACTAAAATAGAAGTGAATCATAGTGATGAATGATGATTGGCCACAAACAAAGAAATTATGTTCCCGAAATTACAGCACAAGAATCATACAAAGCAAGATTAATATCGAATATTGCCAATGCCCTAATGCCGGGTCGAATCCCCCCGACAGCATTCTGTAGCTGCCTCTTCCGCCACCTGTGTAGGTCCCATTCTATTAAGCGGCTGTCTGCAGGCCCAGTGGCCCTACCAGTAATAAAATAAATGCAGGATATAATGCCAAGTGTAAGGCAATCAAAGGGTCGCTACTGGCATGGATTTGGTGCACCCCCTTAAGAAACGACTAAGGTCCTCCCTGCATCAGGAGAGGATATACCAGCGCCAAAAAGTGATTACACTTTTTAGGGGTGCTTTTCACTTTTCGGCACTGATGTGTCCTCTCCAGAGGCAGGGAGGACCTTATTTAGTCCTTCAAAGTGGGGGGAGGGCAAATCCTGGGGGTTCACTAAAGGTTTTTGGAAAACAGTTATTCCCTCCGGATTTGGAGTGCCCTTAATGAACACCCAAGGTCCACCCATATGCAGGGCAGACACGTGGTGCCGAAAAGTGAAAAACACTCCCTCAAAAACTGTAAATCACTTTTTTCAAGCCATGTGCCGGTCCCTGCATATGGGCTGACCTTAGGCGTTCATCAAGAGGCGCACCAAATCCGCACCGGCGGCTACTTGACAATACCTGTTCATGATCAAGTTAGCCTTCTAAGGAGAAAATGAAATTAAGACAGCTGTTCATTGATTCATGCTAAACATACATGAAGAGGAGAAAATGACCATGCCAATTTGAACTACCAACGAGCCACTTGAGATTCCATTTCCAAATTCTTGTTTTTTTGCTACTTAAATTTTTATTTCATGTAAATTTCTTTTCGAGTAAGGATTACACCATGACATTGAATTTACATATTGTGTCACAGCACCAGCCCAAAAAGGTCAGACCCCTGGTTGGATTTGTTGTGTTAGTGGAGAACTTCAAATTGAAGCTGCAAGCAGGTGTGGGTCCTGGGAACGTATTATCATGTCTCTGATTTCTTTGTCTTCTATAACACTCAAAGCAAAGTGAAAGAATTCAGTTCTCTTGCTGACTTCGGAGCTTTCTGAGTGAAACGTCATGTTCTTTCTCTAACAACTCTTTGATGACTTTCTGGTGTTTCAATATGATATAGAAAGGAATAGTTCTAAGAATGTGAATATAAGAAGTCAAATTGGAATATCTGTACGATGGCATAATTTCAAATAGCCATAATTTTTTTGAAATCATATTGAGACTTACAGGTATTCGTTTCGATCCTCTCAATGAGCACTGCAGCATGAGCAATCCATAATTGTGGTTTGGTGATGTAAAATGAATTTTAGAGTAGTTCCTAAAACATGAGGATAACTGGATAAGAAATCAAATCAAATGGGCCATGAGATTTTTGAGTCCTAATTGACTTTTTAAGCATTAGGATTATTTATATTATTTCAGTTGAATTAGAGTTTTGGGTTATGATTTGTAATGGAACTATCGAATAAAAGTTTTAAGTTTCTGCAGGAAATTCCTCTTTTTTCCTTGTGGATTCAAGGTTTTGCTCTTGGCTACAAGACACTAATGGTTTCTATTCTTTTCACACTTACTACTATGCTAATTGGATCCTTTGATCAAGGTAGAAAAAAAACAGAAGATTGTTTCAGGGTTAAATTGAAGTTATGTAAAAAAACCTTTTTATTTTAGTAATTTTCCTTTTTAGCATTTTTTTGATGGTTTTTAAATCAGTTGGTTTTGCAAGCTCATATCTTAGTATTTTAAGGTTAGTAAGAAAGTACCGCATTTAAGCGGAATTATGAGTATCTACTTGTTTTCAAATTTTAATCATTTAAGATAAATTAAGGTTTTGAGATTTAACAAAGAAAAAAAAATTCGAGAATATGTACGACGTTGTAACCGGAACGGAATTATAATTGAATAAAAAATTTGAGTTTTATTGGTTTTTTCCCTATGGATTCAAGGTTATTATTCTTAAAGGGAAGATGATGATCTTCTTCTCTATTCCTTTTTGTGCTTACTGCTACCTTAATACACTATCTCAGAGGATTATGATCTATCATTAATTAGATAGGTCCCATCTCAAAGATTGTCTAGTCATAGTGATTAATTGATCAAACAATTCTTAACCATCTACTGTAAATTAGTTTTGAAGCTTTACTGAATTCTTTTTTTATCGTCCAATAAATACAATATGTGGGATAATAGCCCAGTTTTTTTTTTTCCAGCATGCAACCAAAAGAACAGAAATGTGCAAGCTTGGTCCTCAAGTCAAGACCGGTTTAATGCTGCTCCAAGAAGAAAGTGTCCTTAAAAAATCAATCATCTGTTTGATTGAAATTTCCGAACTTATTACAAGCTTTTTTCCACATGATTCCCTTTGCACTAATGCCCCCTAGCTTTGGTAGTTGTGGCATTACCTCCCCTAGGGAAACTTCTTGGGTTTTTCAACATTTACATCTTGGTTGGTTCTTCGAAGGCTATTCTGCAGAACTTTTGCAAATTATATGATTAACCATATGTACAATGCCTCCTAACATGTTAGTGTTGTAACTGTGAATTGAATACCCATGAACTTTTCTCTTCAGGAGAGGTGAAAGGCCGAAGCCATAGATGGATGAATCCAAGATTCTGAGTGTTGTGGTGAAAAAAAGAAAAAGAAAAAGTATCCTAAAGGTATTCTTGTAAATAAATTCATTTTAGTTACTGTAAAACTCATCAGTATGTTTATTAATATACCCCCAAGATGCTTTTTTACAGGACATTTATTACTAAAAGTTTATAATTGAAACTTGAGTCTTGAAACCACATAAATTAGGCCTCTATGGGCCGAGAGGCAACAACCCTTATGGGTCAATACCTCAATGGGTCATCAAATGGCTTCAATGGGCTAGCCACAATGGACAAAAACATCAAACCACTAATGAGCTGGGTTCTCATGGGTTTGTTTCCCTCATGCAACATATTAGAACTAACCACAATGTTTTGGGCATGAGCCACAATTCCTATGTACTATTTTTTAATCATCTTTTCCATACAGAAAAAAATAATAAAAAAAAGGATCTTCTCATACAAGAAAATCGGCAACTACCATTGATGTGGGGCTGCTGTTGACAAAATGGCACCGCAGTTATAGAAATTGTGGTGGCTTGATTCCACATTGGAGGAGCTGAGGCCGATGGGCTGGCTGTGATTGAGCCTTGTGTGCTGTATGTGAATTATCAAATGCAATGAGACGGACGATAAAATGCTAGCCTTTGTCCGATCGCATTTGTAAATCAAGTATGAGAAACAAGCCGATTCCTTACCCATTTGTTATGAATTATAATGGTTTTGTTGATGTGTTAGTGGGTAAGAACGGCTTGTGGATGGGAAATTGCTTAGAGGTGAAAAGGTTATTGTCCTCTTTGCCAACTAGGGGGGAAAAGGAAACGGGCCGGTACATAGCTGTATGGTATTGTTGTCAAGCACAAAATGGTGGTGGCTTTGAGGTATAATCAGCTTGAGAGGTGGAAACTAACCAAGACTGAGAAAGGCCATGCAGCTGTTGAGATGCCATTGATCGAAAATAATAATAATAATAACAATAAAATGACAAATGAGAACAAAAAATAGGCCCAGCGAGCGAAAAGAGGTGAAAGAAAACAATAGAGCAGCAAAGTAAGTCTTATTTACCCGCTCTAATACCATAAAAAGTTTTATGAAAAAGGAATTCTTATTGATTATTTAAATAGACCATTACAAAAAATAAAGATAGAAACAAGATAAAGATCAAATCAAATCTTATCTAAATTTAACATAATTAACTCCTAATCAAATCTAATAGAATCTTACCTAATGAATCCCTTAGTTTCATAATAATAGCTTTGTGTTACATTTAATACATATACTTAAGAACACAAACCTTCCTATTCTTTGATTGTCTCAATGCAACTCTTCCTGTCAGCAATGTTGTTGGCGGCAAGAAAATTCAAAAAATCATTGAATCTGCTTTCCTTGTAGCCTCTAGGATATTGCTCGTTGATCAGCCAAAAAAGTGAATATCACCCATCAAATTTGAATTTTTTGGTACATGTTGCATTACATATGCATGCCACACTTTAAGCTGTAATAGAAGATTTGCTCTTGAATCATAGAAACCCAGTATTAGATAAGGCTCAATAATAAATGAGTCCCATCTATCTATCTTTTTATTTTTATTTTTATTTTTTTTGCCGGGGGGGTGGGGGGGTCGCTCTTTAGACAGCGCTATAGATTTCATATTTACATCAAATATACCAGATTTGCATTTGCTGGGCTATTGCAAGCGGATACAACACCAACATCTGGGATGAATTTTAGATTCCTGGCATACATTCTTTCAAAATCATTGAAAATATCACAAGATCTCTCAAGAAGAAAGTAGTTAAACTAATTGACCAATCTATCCACAAATGGTGATTGGATATCTTAACAGAACTTTGTCTAACACGTGGTGGAAGCCATAAGGAAGATCCACCTTAGCACAGTGGATAGGAATGGAAATGATACACCAATTTGAACTCCCACTTCATTAGGTAATTTCTCTTAAATGGGTCCCATTTAAGAGAACTATATACAGACAAAAATAAGTTTGACACAATGATTCTTTTTATTGAATTCATTTAATGGTCTCAAAAGACCATTAAAATGTCCGCCTCCCCTATTTACGCTATCCTCCGCTTGGGGTTAAGAGGACGGGCACATCAAAGTAATTCACGTCTCCCAAAAAGTGTAAATAACTTTTCAGCGCTGATGTGTCCGCCCCCCAAACCTCAGCGGAGGTTAATGTAAATAAGGAAAAGACCTCTTTCTCTCATTTTCTTTTCTTTTTGGGTATGTGTTAAAAGACACAAAGCCCATTTGAGGCCTTGGACCAGCAGCTCACTAAAGACCTCGCTTGCTGTTCTATATCAAGGTTTGATATTCAGCAGTTCAAGAAATGCTAAAGAATAATTCTCATTCAAATGGAGTCTCAAGAACCAATCAAGGCAGAAGTTTTACTTGCTTAGGGGTCTAAAGAATAATAACAGCAAGGTCGTAGGAACTAAAATGGAATATTGGATTTATGAGTTTGCAGGACTTGACAATAGTGGACATCTCATGTTCTTTGAAAAATGACCCAAGAAGAAGACGATGTCTATTTTATACCTATGGGGTTATTATGATCATTTTTTGAGTTAAATGAAGAGACACTAGTTAGCCATTAAAACCGAGGGTGAAGATATAAATTTTCTTTGAAATTCAAAGAGACATCATGTATGCGCCACATGAAGCTTAAAAAATCATGTCATTACATCTACGACTATGTGGCATAATTTTCAAGGGGGAAACTGTAGAGATAGGACATATCTGTGATTGACATATTTACTAAAATGCCCCTAGTTGTGGCTAAGGTGGCTTAGTCATGGTTGTTCAATTGCCTCATACCAGTCGCGACCTATAGAGGAAAAAACCCAAATTCAACATATTTTAAAAAATTGACATCTGACATACAAATCCAATGGAAGTGTCCAATGTGTGTGCAAGTTGCCCAATTTGTACAAGTTTGTGAAAGAGTATAATCTCAATCCCACAAGGATTTTGCAAGCAATGAGCATCTAATGTCTCACCAAATCCTACGAATAAAGGATATTAGATAAGAGCAATAATACAATCCTTTAAAAACAATGAGTCCAATCTTAGCGGCGAATCTTGCATCAAGATAGGATGGAAGGTATGCAAGTTTCCACTTCAACACATCTTTTAGAAGTCAACTGGTATTAAAACTACAAATTCTTAAGAACAATCGTTGAACAAGGCTATGACCAAGCTGGTGACTTAGACTCCAACAAAGATTCAAAGTCCAGTCGCTAGCCTATCTATAAATACCCCATATCTCACATTTTGGGGGTACTTTTCTATTACTTCATACATTCAGTCATTTCCTACATTCAAGCATCCGCAACTCTCTTTTATTCAATCTCAAGCCTAATACATCCACAGCCTTCCTCTCTTATGAGAAACAACAAGTCCATTGAACCTCTTCAAATTTCAAGAAAGATAGCATAGAAACTCAAGCTTAGGGATCACAGTCATGGCAAGGTAACAAAGGTTGTAAAGTTTAATTCTAGAGGAGTGTAATGGTGGTCGTTTCATTTATGTACAACATTGAGAGTTAATGAAAAATCACAGGTTTCTTCTTCTCCTTTCTTCTTTCATTTATGTTTTATGCATGTTTATTAAAATACAATTTGATTAACAAGAATCCAATCATAGGTGTGTTGTGTACAAATGCAATTGTAATTAACAAGCTTCTTCATAGAAGTTTGGAGTGATAATCCCCACTACAAAATAATAAATCAGCCATTAAAAAGTTGGGTAATTTGAACCCTAATTTCAAAATTCCTTGAGAATGATGAATTTTGGTGTTGCACATTTTGATACCTTTTTGGTAGCTCCTCTAATCCTTAAGCATTAAAGGGCTCATGCTAATAGGTTCCATTTTAGTTAACTTTTATTTGTATTTATTTCTATTGTATTTGATGTTTTTTCGTATATGGAAAACCACAATTAAAGGTGTCAACCATTTTTTGAATTTTACAAAAAAAATCATTGGGCCTTAATTTTATCTGTTTTTTACAATTTAATGCCCATGATTAATTCATTGGGCCTTAATTTTATCTATTTTTTTACAATTTAATGGCCCATGATAATGGGCCTTAATTACACATCTTAATGTTGTCCTATGAGCCCATATTATATATATGGGTATTAGACTACAGTAGAAATGATGAGAAAATAGCTTGAAAATTTTGTGTTTTATAAATTCTTCTTTTTAATTTTACCGGTCTAGGATTTAGCACTGCTGAAGATTTGTCTAGCCTCAACTACTAAGTACAATTGTAGTGGGGAAGATACTTGTGAATTGTTGAATCCTAGAGTCTGACCATCTGAACCCATTGCATTGAGGAAGAGATCAAAAGATGGACGCAAAATCAGCTTTATAGACAGTGTCTCAGACACACCTTAATCCTAGATCTCATTGATATATTCATTCGTGGTAATTTCACTTAAAATTGATTTTTCGGGCCATCGTCATTCCAACTAGATTAGTCTGTTTTACCATTTTCTTATATTTATGATTCTATAGATTTTCTCTTTATCTACGTTTCATTCTAATTGGTTATAATTTCCAATGTTGACCATGAAAACATGGATTCGGTACCTTGTGTTATATAATTTGATCAAGTAGTACATTCCAAGGCTGACAATTGGGCCGGGCTCGGGTTTACCTCAGCCCAGCCCGAGGCTATATATATATAAGAACAACACAAGAGATTGGGAATCATATTATACATCAATTAATGTTTGAAGCTTTAACAGATGATTTGTTTTTCACCATTCAAATAGTTACATACAAAAAATAAAAAATAAAAAGGATATGTATTAGAGGGACATCCAAGTCCCTTATTTATTGTATCATAGCTCTCTATTTACTAAATATTACATAAAACAAGGAAAAAAGCTTAAGTTAGCAATTGGGCTTCCACCTCCATAGACAATTGGAAATGCAATCATGAAATTACAAAACAAAAGTTAAGCTTGAATGAGTTATGGGCTGGCCTGAGCTGACTCAAAGCCCTATAGAATAATTGGGGCCGGGTTTTGGCCTAAGTTATCCAAAAAACAAAAACAAAAAACAAATTGGCCCAAGCCCGTGATTACTATAGCGGGTTGGGCCCTGGCCTACCATGGCCTAGCCAAAGCCCGGCCCATTTCCACCTGTAATACCTTTATGTTTTTTCAAGTGGTACCATCTATAATGTAACATATTGCCTCTTTATGTTAAATCATTTTCATTGTTTATGATTAATAGTTAGAATTAGATTTAAAAAAAAATTCAACATTTTGAATGATAATGACTTTTGATCTTGATGCCATCTCAAGGCCATAGGTGCTCGTTTTGATCATGTCAACAAGAACCACAATAGGGGAAATTCACCATCATAGACCGGGCCTTCTGATCAAGGCTAAAGAAGGTGTTTTAAGTGTCTACACACAATTTTTCTAAAATAATTACTTTTTAAGTAATTTTATGTTATAGTTTTTTAATATTTTTGAGTCCTAGTTGGTTTTAAGCAATTTAAGGTTAATTACATATTTTACAAGCATTAGGGTTATTTTACAATTGTTAGTAAATTTTATTATTTCGATTGAATTATTAGGGTTTTGAGATATGATTTGTCATGGAACGAAATCATTATCGAATAAAAGTTTTAAGTTCCTTTAGGAAATTCTTTACCTTTCCTTGTGGATTCAAGATTTTGCTCTTGGGCTGGAGACAATCATAGTATCTATTCTTTGCACTCTTATTGCTATGCTAATTGGATCCTTCGATTGAGGCGGAAAAAAAAAGACTGTTTCAAGGTTAAATTGAAGTTATGTAAAAAAAATGTTTTTCATTTTATTTTAATAATTTTCCTTTTCTGCATTTTTTGAAAGTTTTTAAGTCCTGGATAGTTTTGCAAGTTCATATCTCAGTATTTAAAGGTTCGTAAGACAATAACGTGTTTAAGGGGAATTATGATATTTTTACTTGCTTTCGAATTAAGATAAATTAAGGTTTTGAAAATTTAACAAAAAAAAAAGGGTTTTGTGAATTAAAAATTTTGAGTTTCTCTTAGGTTTTTCCTTGTGGATTCAAGGTTATTATTCTTAAAAGGAAGACGATGATCTTCTATATTTCTTTTTGTGTTTTTACTCCTACCTTAATACTCTGAGTATCTCAGAGGATTGTTATCTATTAGTAGACAGGTCCCATCTCAAAGATCGTCTAAACCAAAAGTCATAACGATCAAGTCATCAAACAATTCTTAACGATCTAATAGAAATTTGTTTTGAAGCTTTTTTGAATTATTTTCTTATTGTCCAATAAATACAATACGCGGGATAATAGCCCTGTTTTTATTAGCATGTAACCAAAAGAAAAGAAATGTGCAAGCTTGGTCCTCAAGTCAAGACTGGCCTAACGTTGCTCCATGAAGAAAGTGTCCTTACACAATCAATCATCTGTTTGATTGAAATTTTCAAACTTATTACAAGTTCATAGCCACTTGACTCCCGCTAATGGCCCCTTGTCCTAGTGGTTGTGGCATTGTCTCTCCTAAGGAAAAGTAATGAGTTTTTTAATGTTACGTCTCGATTGGTCTTTCTAGGGTTACTTTGTTGAAATTTTGCAAATTATTTACTTAGCTATGTGTACAGTGTCTCTTAACATGAAAATGTTGTAACTGTTAATTAAATATCCCATTAAACTTCTCTTCAGTAGAGGTGAAAGGCCGGTGCCACAGATGGATGACTCCCAAATTCTTTTAAGTGCTGAGGTGATACAATAACAACAATAAATAACCTTGTCCCAACAATTTGGGGTCAATTACACGAATCCTTTTCGGTCATTCCACTCTGTTTAGACTCATATCTGTCATTAAATTACAAGCTTCCATGCCCCTCCTTACTACCTCAACCTAGGTCAATTTTGGTATTTCTCTAGTCCTTCTAACACCTTCAACTTGTATTGTCTCACTCTACCTCATTGATGTAGTTATCATGGTTTTAAATCTCGGATCGGCGGAACGGATCGTTCATGCCAAAAATCGATCCGGATCGTATCGGATCAGCATATCGGATCGGCGGATCGGCGTATCGTTCTTTTCGAACCCAATTCAAAGTCTAAAAATTCTGAAAAAATTCTTAAAATTTCATAAAAATCTTATAATGCTTTTCATGAAAATTGATTGAAAAAAATTTAATTTTAGGTATATTAGGTGCATTATACATGAATAAACACTGTTACGAACATGTATATTTATAAAGATCACGATTGAACATTTCATAAACAAACATCCAGTATGATTACTTTTAGTGTAGAAAAAC
>JAOXJP010216084.1:0-11790 GCA_025762735.1 Platanus orientalis
CCAAAATTCACCATTTACCACTCAGATCACCCAAATTCTCCTACCTATATAAGCCTTCTTGTCATGAAGCATCACAAACAAAGAATTCTCATTTTAACATTTTTCACCCCCACAGGCAAAATTTTATAATTTTACCCTTTTTACCTTTAAAAATTTACCCCTAGACCCTCAAAGGATCCCCAAAGCTTCTTCCATTACCTAAATGATGTAATGTCAGATCCTATACATCCCTGCTTTTCCAAGTTCTAAGAAACTCATTACAAAACAGGTATCCCTTGAGACTAGCAACAACCAATTTCTCAACTTACAATGACCCTGACCAAAAAATGAACCTTGAAAAAGCTCTCAAAGATTCATCCGATCTCCGAATTTGAAAATATTGATTGTTGTTTCTCGATTCTGGCCTTAGCTTCAAATCTTTAGTGTTGAGAAAGAAAATTCAAAATCTTGAACCCTTGTGAAATCTCCAAACTTCCTCAAGGGATCAAAAGGCAGTTTTAGCTACATTTCACCTATTTAAAGCTAGGATGTTCCTCACAAATCAGGGTTAGTCGGTGCCCATGTCTCCGAAATCACAAGGTCTTCAAAAAATTGTCTAAGGAATGTGAGCTTTCGCAAGACTTATCTACTCAAATTCACTTAATTACTACAAAAGGAGTAATAGATTAGGGCCAAATATCAAGTACTTAACCAACTCCTGAGACTTCACCCAAACTCTAAAATTCAATATGTTAGTGGCCATTTCTCATTAATTCTAGGACCTCCAAAGTATCAACGTCCCACTAGATTCTAGAAATTTTATGTTCCTAACCATCATTTTTGTCCAAGCTATGTCAAAGCACTTTTCGTTTATACTTAGCACACAGAATACCCTCAAGAACTCTCCTAGACTCAAAATGCAGCAAAGTCAAACCCATTTTCTTAGTTTTTCCTGCCTTTGAAAGATAATTTCATAAACTCGAGCAATAAAAGATGTCTGGAAACCCAATTCCATTAACCTTCAAGCAACTATAGAAATTCTATCTCTAAGTGACCCTGCTTTGAAAAATCCTCTGTAACTGCCTAGGAAGCCAATGGTCAGTCCATTAGTTCTTGTAGTTTCGGGACTCTCTAAGCTTCAAATCCCCTAAACTTGGCTTATGGCAAAAACCTACAGAAAATATGGGGGCATTTCCTGTAAAGAATTCCCCATGTGCTCAAAAGGGTATCTTTAGCACAATTTCTTGCTCAAGTATTGTAATTCAGCTTAGTCAGAGCCTATGGCTCACCTGGACCGAGGGCTATCTTTCATTTAATGATTTCAAGGAGCAATTTTACAATCATACCCATCCAATAGTCATTTGAGAGCTTTTAAGGTTAGTAAAACCGTGATTTTACCCCCTTACCCTTATTGTAATTTGGTTATGGCTGGTTCATTGTGACTGGAATGTCAGCAACTTCGAAAACAGATACTGAGTTTGCAACTTTTCAAGCCCGGTAGCTCCTAGGAATGGATTACATAGTAAGAGGTCAAAATCCTCAAAAAGTAATCATTACACATTAATGAACCAAACTTTAGGGGTTTTGTTCATTAATTACATTTAATGTATTCACACCTTAAGGCTTAATTTAAAACCCCTTGGATAGGAATATTTTTAGGTGCATGCCCATCACCCACCCTTGGATCTAGACCCTGAATTTCAAATCTCCATGCAGCCCCTCACCTCTCTCCATTTGGCATTTTAGAGGTAGCCTTTGATCTTTGCAACCAACCAAATGACACCAAAAGACATCTTTCCTCACCCCTTGTCGACCTCAGCAATCCAAGTGAACTAGCACACCCCAATCTCCACCCTTCACTCAACAAACACAAACTAATCTAGGCCCTCCCCTTGTCCATGTCACCCATCCATGTAAACTAGCACAAAATGATCACATCCCTCCATCCCACATTCAATCTCCACCCTACACCTTAAACTAGCACAAATTAATCCTAGCCCTCCACCTAGATTTTTCTAGATCAAATCCTAGCCATCCAAGGCACATATTTGGGGCAATAAATAGCCCCCAATTCGTGCACAACAGGGCTGGCAACATTGAGAAAAAAAAAAGAAGAGAGGAAGAAGAAGAAGAGGAAAAGCTTAAGGAATTGAATCTCAATCCCCTCAAGCTCAAGTAAGCTCTAGACTTGCAATAGGATAGTTTTCTTTAGTCCATTTAGCTTCAATTACATGATGTTATGCTGCTCAATTTATTCCAATTAACTGGTTCAATTCAGGTTACATGGCGGAGGCTCAACAGTCTCCATTTGTATTTATTTTTTACCCATGCATACCATATAATTTTTTTTTATTTTTGTACAACTCCAAATGAGTTCAAATTTTGATATGTTGTTACCATGATGGAAACCTACTTTTATTAAAAATTTGGTAAATTTTCAAGTTGGGTAAGGCCTCGAGATGGCCCCCCAAATAGACCCCAAAATTTTAAACATTGGTGACCTAATTTTGCTAATATGTTGTTTATTTTTATTATTTTTGTAAACCTAATCTTGGGATAGATTTTATATATGTTGCTCATCTATCATATGTCTCTCTCTGCTAGAAGTTTTAGAATTTTTTAAAACACCTAAGGGGCCCAAAACCCGAGAAATCCAGCCATTGGATTTGCTACCAGTAACTAACATCTGAATTTTATGGAAATAAAATTCAGGAGTTAGAAAAACAGGTGTTAAGGATAAATTCAGGTGTTAAGATCTAGGATCCACCCCTTTCCATAAAATTCGGGAGTTGGAAAAACAGGTGTTAAGGATAAATTCAGGCGTTAAGATCTAGGACCCACCCTAGAGAGCCTTGATTTTCCCTAAGCCTATTCTTAAGCGTCCACAACACTTTGAAGTCCAACCCTATGCTCAAGCACCTCTATGGGCCGTAATTTCTCTCCCAATGCCTGAATTTAATTTCAGGTGTTGAGTAGAGAAATTTAGGTGTTGGGGTGGACTTCAGGCATTAAACCTTTTGCTAAAAATCTTTTTTTTCAAAATTTGTTTAAGTTGTGACTGTGACCTAGGGTTAGCTCAGAGACCTAAGAGGAACCCACCCCTTTGGGCCCCACAAGTGTGGCCCAAAACCCAAGGTTGGTTGATTCCAACACCCAATGCCTAAATTTTTCCTGAATTAAATTCAGGCGTTAGAAGTTCAAGAGTCTGACTAAAATTTAGGCATCAAGCCTATATAGGATTACCATTTTTCCCTCTTCTGGTGGGCAAATGTTTACCCTTATGAAGGCCCCACCTTTGGGGATTGGCCCTTTCAAACTAGAAAACCCCCTCTACCCTTTTGTAAAGGTCCCACAGCTCCAGGACCCATATGAGTTCTAGAAGAATTCAAGCCAAGTTGTTGATCCAGTCAGCATTTAACACCTAAAAATTCAGGCATTAGCTTTAAAATTCAAGCATTAAGCCTGTGTCAAATGACCAAATTGCCCTATTCTCTTAGGGGCATATCTTTTCACCTAAAAAGACCCTAGCCTCTAGGGTTGCACAGTGTGACCCTAGAGAACACCCTCTGTTCATACCTAAGGGTCCCACAACACTAGGACCCATAGAAACACCTAAACAAACCAGGTAAAAAGGTTAAGCTAATCAACTTTCAATACTTAGATTTCACCCTGAATTAAATTCAGGCATTGAACATTCAGACGTTGGGTTAAAATTCAAATGTTAAGCCTGAGATACAGAAAAAATAAAAACTTTTCTCTTTTCTTACCTTTTGTATCAAGGTTAATTCCAACTCTAAAATTAGTAAATGGATACTTTAGAGGGGTCCACCACCCCTCTAAAAGTCATAAACCTGAGGGGCCCTCCTATTAATTAAATGGTTTAAACTAAAAGGCAAGTTTATGAGTTTTTCAGAAGCTAATGCCTGAATTTTTCTTAAATTAAATTTAGGCATTGAAAATTCACGCATTGGAAGTAAATTCAGGCATTAAGCCTATTGAAAATCCAAAAACCTTCACCCTCTAACCTCCTATGTAAGCATGTATTATCTGGCATTTTAAACAAATATAGATAAGAGAAGCCACCCTAAAAATGTGGGTATTTGAGGTGCCTAATACCTTCCCCAAATACAACTAAACAAGTTACCTATTTTCTTAGAAAAGTACACTAGTCTTAGGATTTAAACCCCTAGACCTTCGGGTCTAGGATTCTTCCCTTCCCCTGAAGAAGAGAACCAATATCCAACTCCATCGGATAAACCCGAGTTAGTAGCGACTCCTAGAAAAGTTTAACCCTCCCACGAAAGGGTTAGCGACCTCCACACACCGGCATCACGCACCAAAGAGTGGGCTCGAAAACCACGGACGGGCAGGAGAATCTGAACCCCCCTGGACCCCGATGTTCACATCGATGGAACCCACCTCACTAGGTATATGGTGTAAACTATTATGGAACCTTACTACTAGCCATATAGGTGGTAGTAGCAACCTTTATCACTTGGGTTTAAATGGTTCAAACTAGACCCTTCTCACCTAGGTTTAAATGGTGAGAATTTGACCATTCTCACTAGGGTTTAAATGGTGTAAATTGTTATATGTTCTGGCTTGATAACAGATATATGTTATGTTATGTTTTGTTTTGGTTATGATATGACACATGATCTAATCTGTTCTGTTATGTTAATGTAAAAGTATATGTTTAGCATTGATTTTTGTTCTATACATGAAACTGTAATTTTTATTTAATGATTAATAATTTTTGTTCTATAAATTGTTATGAAATGTTATGGATATTGATTAGTAAATATGAAAGTCCCTATTTCGTTTCTATAATAGTGCTAAGTCTTGATCCACTATTTTCTTAGTTTACTATTTTCTTGCTAAGTTTGTCAAACTTATCACAATTTGACACTAGAGATGAGGAGGAGATCGCAGAGTAGTGGTTCAAGATAGAGGGAGGTAGTTACCGGACATATGCTTATTTCAATTATTTGAATTAGAGACTTTATTTATTTCAATTTAAATTTCAAGGGATGTAATAAGTTAGGAATTTTAGTGGATGGAATTTCAGATTATTTATTTAATTTAATGGAAATGTTAGAAAATGTTATGTATTATTTACAAGATAATGGTATATGGAATTTTATATAGGTTAAACTTATGAGAATATGATTAATTATGTGATCATTGGAAATTGATGTATTATTCCATTGCATATGAATGAAATAAAAAAGTGAAAATTTGATATAGGTTAATAATGAATGAATGCAAAGTGAAGTAATGTCATGTGCTAAAATTTGTGGCCCTATTAGTATGGGTTTCAGGGCGATACATGAAACCACCCTAAGGCTACACCTTGTAAGCTAGAGGGAAAGACCCTACACATTAAGCCATCATTATGTTGCTCCAAAGTCATTACCTATTGGTACTGATGTAGGTGTGCTACGATATCGGTGGATCCATTAGAACTATTGAACTTTGGTATGGTGAAGTGCCTTGGTATTGGTTGGTCCAAGATGTTTATGCCAAAAGGAGATTTATTCAAGTTTCTGACCACGTCTTAGGCTATTTGTTATGCTGACTGATTACGAGGAGTTTTAGACTATAGGTTGAGTTCCTTCAGGCATTTGTCAACCAGGGACTCAACATCCTTTTTGACGACCTTTTTATAGTTTAAGGTCTACTCGGGAGGCTAGGAAGTCCCTTCAACTTTCAGGTTCTATTTGGTATGTGAATGGGATGCTTCCTAATGTTGATTAGGGCCCTCTGCACCAAGTCTTATCTTTAGGAGGTTGTTTTCCAATGTAAGCCTTTCGAGTTCCTATCAGAACTCTTCTCTTTGCTCCTGAAACTGGTTTTAGAGCTCTTATATTTGGGCCAAAACAACAACTTATGGGGGAACATTCGTCTTAGGAGGAGGATCATCCTAACCATCTTGGTTACTAGCTCAAGTGATTCTTTGCCGAGGAGCCATTAATGATGAGAAGATTCAAGTAGTTGATATTGCTAGATCATAAACATTCCCATAGATGATGCCAAGTTATGGGGGTGCAATTCCCCACATAATCAATTAAGAAGGTTCCTAGTTTCTTCATGTTGACGGGTGAACTAGAATTATTCATGGATCAGCTTCTCACCAGTTTGAGCTTTGAGGGGTTGTACCTACCAAAGACTTTGATGGTAAAGTTAATAAGGTTTTACAGAGAGAGGGAGATTTTTTGTTTTCAGAGAACTTACTTGATGTAGGTCTTGTCTTCGTTCTAGAATTTAAGAGTATTTGTTCCTTGTTCTATGGGATTATGGATTTGCCAGTTTGAGAGGATCATGGGGAGTTAGGATTGTTCCTGGTGGACTCCCCATTGATTAGGCATCTGTTTAAACATAGCTTGTAGACAAGCTTTTAGAGAGAGTCTATTTGGACCAGATGCTTTGACTGAAGTAGATACGTTTTGAATGGCCATTAGCATGTAGATCACATCGCTTGACATGTCAAATGATGTCTCTGCATGCATTTTGACATGCATGGACTTTCTTGTTCACATTTGGACACCTTTGGGGATGGTTTGACCTTGGATTAGTGCTCGAACCAAGGTTGTTTGGCTTGGGTTAGGGTGAACCAAGGTACTGATCGATCTGGGTTAGTAGCGCCACTTTACTACTTTTGATTTATGGGTATTTTTTACCCTCTACAAGGTCTTTGGGAAATCTTTGGGCGAAGACTAAATCCATCACGAGGCCCTTAGTGGCTCATTCAGTTTTAGCTCCACAAATATATATATTTTGTCGTTAAATGCAATCCTCCTTCTCCCATTGAGCTTCGACAATGTGATAGCTATCGCTAGGTCACTTCTTCTTAAAACAAGTATGACTTCGATCATTACTTTGAATTATTCTGTAATCTTTTGGTCAATTGGTTAAATCATTTGTTTTGCCCCTTCATAGACCACCACTTCAGTCCATCATAGTTCACTTGTCCCAAAGACATAGATGACGAAGCATTGTTTAAAAGAAAGCAAGATATTTGGGCTAGCTTTCTCATCCTTCAAGACCTCCATTTCGGTGATCTACTAGATAACAACCCATAAGGGGGTGTTGAAGTTTATGCCCTAAATCAATTCAGTAGGAAATTTGGTTATAACCAACTGATTCCTACACCTTCGGCCGCATTTACTCTCAACAATCCTCCTTTTGTTTGAAGAAGAAAACCTATTCAATGATATGACCGATAAGTGCATAGAACCACGAGCCAAGTTTTTCCTAGATTATCTACCAAGAAATCCTAGTTCTTCGACCATCTTCTAGGAATAGTAGGGAAAATTTTTTGAAGACACCCTAATCCATTCCTCTATGAAAGAGCTTTTGGAGTACCTTATCCATACAAATCCTCAAATCGGTCCTCAACCTATATCAAGCATTTTTTTAGAAGCTCTACCGACCTATCCATGACCAGATAAAATTTCACCTCCACTTCCAACTCTTGTTGCCACCAACACCTCCTCTCGTCCAAGAAGAAAGACTAAGGTCACTAGGACTTTTTCTTAAACTTCCGCCAAAATGCCACTTTCGAAAGGTATAACAATCCTTTTTAACTATTTTTTACTTTTAAGATTTATATTTCACTTCTTCTCCCTTTCCCTTCAAGAACTCTTCCACTCTTCTAAAAGTTATCCCTATGAAGGCTATTCCTAAAGTTTGGTCAAAGATAAAGGTAAAAAAAAATCACTTGTTATCATTTAATAAATCCCATATCATCACAACAATAAGCTAAAAATCTTGTTTCAAAACCTATGATCATTCATGTTTACAGAGAAGAGGAAGAATAAGAGCCATAAAAAGAAACATAAGAAGAATATGAAGAAGGTGAAGGGGAAGAAGGAAAATGGAATGAAGTTGAAGAATAGGAGAAATAAGAAGATGGAGAATAAAATTCACCAACACCTCCCCCTCTCAAGAGAAGGAAAAGGTGGCTAATGTTCAGTCATCTTTTGATACTAAGTCCTAAATCAATCCCATTGGCTGAAACACCTGTGTATGGCTCTCCTAATTTATCAAGCCATTCAAAGTCCCCAACCTTCGAAGCTCTTTATCAGTAGACTAGTATTGTAGTTGACCCCTCCGTTAGATTAATAAAAGTTCCTCAAGACGAAATGTAGTAAGAAAAAGTATCCAGTCAAACTGATAAGCCAATGCAAATCATTGATGTGGACACTCATTCACCTAAAGTAGTACCCAAGATAGTTTCACCTTAGTCGATGGCTTTAGCAACCGAACATAGTAGGATGATAATCGATTGTCCCTCACCTTCCCTAATGATGAAGTATGCAACTTCTTCTCTCATCCAGAAAAAGTTCTTGATCGGTGAGCTCCTCTATCATTTGAACCAACACGGCCCTTTTGATGCAGCAATCAAGTCCCTCCTTATTCTCTTATACAGTCAATTCATTTATCCTTTGGTTTAAAATTCGTTCACATCGGTTGTGATTACTTCATTCCAAGAGTAACTTGTTGGAAAAATTTAGGGGATCGCATGGATCATCTCTACTCGAAGGTGTGGTATAGAGGTCGTTTTCTTTAAGACGTTAATCGTCCCCTCTTCGTACAATAAGTTTCAGACGATTAAGTCTCTAGGATACAATCAAGCCACAATTTCTTCTTGTACCTTGCTTGCACTTGTAATGTACAACTAGCACCACTTCACACTGTAATGCTCAGAGAAAGTGAAAAAATTATATAGACAAATTATAGAATTTTGTTAACACAAAACAGCTCGAAGTAGAAAGATCTCATTTATACAACTTTTTTGTTAACACGTGTAAAACCACTTCTCTCAACCCTAAGTAGTATCTAATTTATAGAATAGAATGAAGGACCTCATCATCCAACCCTTGGGATGTGTATTCTTTAACGTATGGATGATTTACTCTTATCATTTAATATAATTTAATCATAGTTTGACGACTCCTAGAGTCAACTAGGTGACTCGGCCGAGTTGACTCCACTCCTGAGGGTTAGGAGTCTAGTTGCATGTATGAATCCTATAGGTTATAGACTCGTCCCAATCATGGGAGTGACTTGGCAAACTCCCATGACTCGGGAAGAGTCACATAACTCAAGCGAGTCTTGAATTTTTTTAAGAGATCCTGTTTTTAACTATTTTGTATTTAGAAAAGCCTAAATTTCTTTTTCTAAGTTTAACTATTAAGGAATAATTCTATTCATGATTGTTTATTTACTTCCTCTTCCTCATGTCGTTTCGTTTTCAAAATTCATAATTTCAAGGAGACTCAAACTCTAGTCTCCATCGCCAAACTCTGGTTCGTTCAACATTCACCACTTATTTGAAGAAGAACTAAAGTAGTGAAGATTGAAGAACTACATAGCATAGCCTATAGATTGAAGAATAAGAAAGAAGCTTTCAAGCCTATAGCATTCAAGCCCTCAAGGATCATATACAATTAGTTATCCTTTTTCCAATTCCCTCTAACGCCTCCTTTAGTCCTCTAACATTCAATGGCTCCACTGTGCAACAATTTATATAGGAGTCATCCAACAACAACCAATGACAATCAATCCAAAGTTATTTTCTATTTATCATTCTTTTTTTTTTCATCTTTTGGCGATTTTACACCCATAACCCAACTCAACGATGGTCTTATGCTCTGCAGTATATAGTTTTTTACTCTTTTTTTCTTTTTTCTTTTTTCTTTTTTTAAATCTCTATCTTCTACTTCAACTATCCAACAAAAACTTCTATAGTTATACTCATATTCTTCCTTTCTTTATTGAAATATTCTATTGCTATTCTCCAACAATTATTAAATATTAATTATTATACTCCTCTTTTTCCCCCTTTTCTTTAACTCTAATGATGGTCTTTATACTTCTATAGTTATGCTCTTTTACTCCAACAATGGCATTCACTCTTCCACTTCTACATTCCCCACTCTTGTTTTATTTTTAATATCTTTGAATTTGATGATATCTTCAACTTTTCTTTTTTCCTTTGTTAATTGTTCTTCTTCTTATTATTCTTCTATATTTGGTAGTCGATCCTCTCATCCTCCATTGTGCATATGGATTTTTCGATTTCATTTTCTAACAATTAGTAGTAGACAACAAACAATTTAAAAGTCTAGATTGAATGTTATAAACTAACCTATGTTGTGCTGACCTATCCTAGTATCTTAACCAAATAGGTTGGAATAATCAATGAACAAATCTATAGCTATTGAATGTGAGCCATATGTGTATGCTCATTTTTACCAAACACATCCTCCTATCATAAGGAATTAAAGATAAATAGATAAAGTCGTCAAACATTATGTTGGTGTTTACTATTCAGGTATAAAATTACCCTCTTATATGTAACTTATAGGTTTGTATAACTATTTTTTTCTTAGATGATTTGTAAATTTGATTGCTACTTGAGTTCTTGTTAATTGTTATGCTAAAATTCTACTATATGTGCATATCTTTATTTATAGACTTATATTATCACATTAAGGTGTATGTTATTCTTCTTACTTGTATGTGTTAAATTATTAAATGAGGTTGCAATTGATTTAAATTGGTATTTGATGATATCTCTAAAATTGCATTTAGTTTCATAAAGAAGAATCTTTCGACTCTTGACTCATGAGAATTTTGTATGATCATAATAGAAAATACTCATATTTAACATAGAAATTGGCAATACTTGATCCAAAATACTATCTATAATTTTTAATTTTTTTTATTTTATAAAAATAAAAATAAAAAGTGACATGAGTCCCCAAGTTGACTCTAGTGACTCCCGAGTCGACTCCACTCCCGAGCTATCCGAGTCGAGTCAAAAATCCAAGTTAGCAAACTATGATTTTAATACTCAATGGTATATAACATTAAATCAAATTGATGAATTGCTTTCAATACCTAACGTTTATATATATTATAATATAACTAGCTTTTGTATGCAACATTTAAAGTATTTAAGTTACATCTATATGCAGCGGTCCACTTGCCATTTAATATAATATATCATTATTATATGTAACATTTAAATGTTTAAATAATGATTTTTTCTGTAATTTGTAACAAAAATTTATATAATTTAATTATTGAATGTATCCAATGATTATTTTAAATAAAATATTATTATTTTGAAATTTTAAACAATACTAACAACTCTCCCCAAGTTCAAAATAATAAAAAATATCTAAGTATTTTAAGAATTGTGTATAAAATGAAGGTATACAAAGATTTAAACCTTCACTTGTATTTGAATTCTCATGTATCTGGATATGAAGTGAATTACGTCTTGAACTACATATCTATAATACACTAAAGTTCAATTATAATTGCACAATATCTTAGTGGTGTTTCTCAAGGCTTACACGATATGGCCATGTGTACATATCTTGTTTATCAACGCTCTAAAAACTGTTGGAAATATATGTCATGACAAAGCCATTCACATAAAATATAAGCATGATTAATCAATAATTTAAATAATAATAACTATTTACTCTATCATCACATGAATTTGTTTATTTATATGGGTAATTATTTGATCTCATGAGATAAGATAGGTGATCCTCAGGTAACATAATAGGATGTCAGACACATTGGAATGTGTGGAGAGATCTGATTATCCAATTCTTGTAAACATGAAAGTTTACAGCTATGGGTGATGTTGGACACATCACTTATAGGGCTGCTACATGTAGAGTTATCATATGATGGGGTGATGTAATCTCAATCACTAGAGTGAGACTCTAAGCTTACATGTGGGTGCATTATATAAATGCATTAAAGGGATCTATTATGAACACACTT
>JAOXJP010216095.1:0-11789 GCA_025762735.1 Platanus orientalis
GACGGCGAATCAGCTGTTCATGCAAGAAGCCGAGATGGCGTCGTGGTTGCATTACCCTCTCGATGACTCTTTCGAGCGAGATTTCTGCGCTGATCTTCTCTATACTTCTCCGTCCGGCAATTTCACCCCATCCGTCCAGGTTAGCCAGATTTCGGAAGATCTCCGACCGGGAAATAGGATTTTGCCGGCTCCCCAGCCGCCAACCCCTCCAGCGAGACATATGGAGCCGGATTCCCCCGCCAAATTCCGGCATTTCTCGCGGCCGAAAGTAGTGAGAAGCGAATCTCGACCTTCAGTTTCGGAAAAGGCCGCCAGAGAATCGATGGTTGTTGGTTCGAGCGAGACGCCGGCCGTGGGGCCCGGATCTGGCGTTTCATATAGAAATACGGCGCCGATTTCTGGCTGCAGTACGAGCTTCGACGGAGCAACGGCGAACATGGCCAAGGAGTCGGTAACCTGTGAGCCGGCTGCGACGTCGTCCTCCAGCGGCTCTGGTGCGAACGCCGAACCGTCGCTGATGCCGGCGGCGAAAGATCGGAAACGGAAGGCAAGAGAAGCCGACGATAACGAGTGTCTCAGCGAGGTTGGTGTTTCTCTTTCTGCATGCGCTCTTCTCTTCTTTGTTGCATGTGTCTATCGTGCACCGAGCCCTCCTCCTTGGAGTCCGGTGCATATTAGCAATAGGTACTCGTCTGATCTATCCCGTAGATGAGACCTAAAGGGCTCGAACAATACTGGAAGTGGCTCACAAGGGGGGGTGGCGTAGAGGATTTCAGACTCGTACACGTGCCACAAGTGTTCAGAGCTTAAAACCGTCTGGACCCACTCACTCGGTCGGGCCATTAGCTGTTAGGGGTCACTGATTTGACAATCCTGACCGTATAATGACTCTTCACTGACTTTTTTAAAAATGACTATAAGAACAGAAGTACTTTCCCTTGACGCTAACGGTCCCCGTTTTGGTTTGGGCAATTTTAAGGCCATGCCCCATGTACGACACGTAGACGGTCAGGAGAGAATATAGTGGGCCAAGTGGCCATGCAAGCTTCGTTATGAGGTAATGCGGAAATCTAGGGTTGGCAGGCAATATGGTGTAGTGTACGTGTGCACGTGGCGTCATGGGGTATTAAGTTCAGAGATTTATTGTCCTTATCTACCTTGGCCCGTGTGCGCACTGTACACTGATGGGTTCTGGCTGGCGGCTACTGTACCAATTTTTTTAAATGGACGGAAATGCCCCTAAACAATACCTCGGAATCGGATACGATGAAGAAGAGCATACGATTCAGTAGCACAGAAAGATTGCGGTGAGGCTTTTCTACGCTAACGCAGTGGTCAAGGGGTGGCCACATCAGCGTCAGAAGTGATTCATACTCACTCCCAAAAAGCGAAAATCACTTTCGCGTTTGACCATCGGCGGAGGTTAGGGTTGGCCTATAAAATCCAAGCCCCAAAGTTTGACCCACCAAAAACCCCAAAAAAAAACCAAAAGATTGTGTCCACCTTCATTAAAAATACGAACTTTCATTGGGCATTAGGAGGCAGGCACATCAGCGCCGAAAAGTCGTCAACACTTTTGGGAAGGGGGCTGCTTATCAGTTGTCACTTTTCTGGGCTGATGTCTCCATTCCCTGACGCCCCCAGCAGGGGGTTAACATTTTAAAGGGAGGTGAACACAATCCTTCTGGCCCAAAAAAAAAAACCAAGCAAAATAAATGTTCTGTCCAGGACACTAGAGGACTTCACATGGAATGAAATGGACAGGTGTTACATGAAATTTCAAATTTCCACCTCTTTTATTCCATGTGACGGCCCCTAGTGTAATCCTTTATGTACAGGAAATTTGGGGGGCGTATCACCTGTGACAGACTAAATGCCTCCATTTTTTTACCGCATTAAACAGGAGGGGTGGAGCCATGCACATTTTGGTGGGGCCCTCTCATGTTTCACATTGTAAAAATTCAATTCATTTATATCTGCGGGTGATTTCATACAGGAAATTTGCTTCCTATACATCCCATTTTTATGAGTATCTATTTTTCATTTGAAAATTGAATTTATGGTTTTAATCCTATGCACCAAGTTCTTGTGTACAACACTTGGTAGAATATATAAAATCCCAGACACAACATTTGTTTAAAAAAAGGGGCAAAAATCAAAACAAATCCTCTACAACAACAGCGGAAAGTGTGGCATATGTCCAAAAATTTGGAAATAACTGGAAAAAGTTAAAATAACCTTCTTTATTTTAGGGAAAGGATTGTCTGCTGGTGAATCAGCAGGAATTTCCTGCTGAGTTTAATCACACCGTGTCACTATCATGTACTTGTAAGAAAAAGACAAAAAATTCGGAAACTATTTACTGAAAACAAATCGGATAGGTGTCGTTGGGTGGTTAGGAAGTTCCTACTGATTCACCAGCAGATGATCCGCCCCCTTTATTTTATATTTTGGGTACATGTGGCCAGGGGCGGAGCCAGGATATTCACATAGGAGGGGCAAGTCAAAGGATTATGTGCGCTCCCTTAACGGGTGCTGACAGTACATCCACAATCAGAGGGTGATATGTCACATAAAAAAAGTGAAAAACATTTTCCAAAAAATGTAAATCACTTTTTTAACATGACATGTCACCTGCTAGTTGTGGGCACACTATTGGAACCCATTAAGGAGTGCTCCAAAAATCCGATCTTGGGACAAGGATTCTTTCGGATTTTAAATCATCACCAATCTCAAATGATAGGTACCACTCCATTAACAATCAGTATGTGACATGTGGCCTGACAAAGGGTGTTTGAGCTAATACATATGAGTCAAAGGAGGGTATTATGGTAAATACACAATCAATAAGTACTTGTGTATTTATTAATCAAAATAGATGTTCTGTCCAGGATGCCAGGTGATTTCACATGGAATAAAATGGGCAGTGGTTAGATAAAATTTTAAATTCCCGCCCATTTTATTCCAAATGAAATCACTTGGCACCCTAGACACCATCCTGGGATATTTGTACTCTGTCAGACATTGTGTCACATCCAGAGCAGAGAATGAAATGGTACTAGTTCAGTTAGATTGGAGCTGATGAGTCACATCTTGAACAGAGAATGGAGTGGTACCAGTTCAGCCAGGTTGGAGTTGACGTGAACTCATTTTCTGGTAAGGTGGGGCAACTGCTTCCAATCTTAGGGTACTCACACATTAAAAGAGACGGGGCCATTGGTTTGGCCCATTAGTATTACAAGGGTACTCATTGAGGGGGGCAAGGGGGGGCATTGATTTGGCCCATTAGTATTACAAGGGCACTCATTGAGGGGGGGCTTACAAGGGTACTCATTGAGGGGCGGCAAGGGGGGGCGGCATTGGTTTGGCCCATTAGTATTACAAGGGTACTCATTGAGGGGGGGCAGTTGCCCCCCCTTGCCCCTATGTGGCTCCACCCTTGTTCTGGACTGATCATGTTCTATCATCCCTATCTAATTAGGGCCAACCAAAACTTCTATGTCTTTGTATTGTTTGTTTTTTTTTTTTTTTTTTGGTTTTTGTTAAATTTTAAAGAGTTTCTAGCTTGCAGTCTATAATGGCGTAACTATACTTGGAGACCAGATCCTCTGTAGTAAATTAAAATACAATAATGTGCAATTGTTCTCAAAATGTGACACGTACACAAAAATTGAAACTCCAACCAAATTTGGTGGGGTTAGTTTAACTTAATAGATGATCCTAACACCTTGATGTTAACTTTAAAGGTCCATGCATGGGGTCTAGTGTAGGGGTGTCATTGGATCAGGTTGAATTCTTATTATTTTCTTTTCTAGAACTTTCCGAGCAAACAGACACAACCTAGGTTTTGAGATTAAGAGAGAGTTGATAACAATCTATAATTGTCTATGTTTCTTACTTAAAAAACTTGGATCTCTCTCATCCCATTTATGTGTTATCTTAGTATTGTTATTCAATATTCTATATATGTGCACAACATTATAAAATAAATATACTAATTAAATTAAATAAACAAAAATACTTGCATGACTCGGATGATTTAACCTTTACTTAACTAGATCAAAGGTAGTGTTTAACACTATGTCCTTAAGACAAATTCGTCCCTCACACTAGTGCTAACGGTTAATTCGGACGTATACATCCTAGGATACAATGATCTTCACACACAGATGCAGCACTACAATCTATGTGTCTGGCGAACCAACTCACTACAATCTATGTGTCTAGCAAACCAACTCATATTATACTTCTCTCTTACACCAACACTGACATGGATGCACTATAAGACACTAATGCCTTAACCGGAAGACATGGATACACTAATGCCTGGCAATAGGTGTGATTTAATAGCCATATGTGTGTCTATTTGGCCCAATAGTTTCCAAGGGCATAAAACCTATTCAAATAGTCACACTCCCACAAAGGCAAAAACTGTTCAAAGGGACATTAATAAAAATTATATTTAATTTTTTTATTGACCCAACCCGACCCAGCCCGGTTCGGTTCGACGCACGTGTGTGTGTGTTTAATTATAGGCCCAGCCCATGTTGGCTAGGTCCTCCTCCATCCACAAAACAGTGGTGCCCCTTGGGGCCCAAATTTATGTTCAACATTAGTGTATATAAACACACATAAAATTCTGGGCTAGTCCATGTGGGACTTCAAATTTCACACACTTTTACCAGTTTTACCAGTGATCAACTAAGCACTTTTTGAGACAATTTCTCATTCACTCATTAACGGTTTGGAGCATCCAACCATTCAAGGTTGTTCTCCTCATTGAGGTGAACACAGACCTATGTAGACCCACCTCAAGTGAAAAGTGGGTCCCACTTTTATTTTTGGCTCAAACATAGCCACCTAATCAGATTTTGCACAGAAAATCTGGGTGTTTTCAAAACCGTTTTCAACAATCCTCCACATGAATGAAATTGGCTTACTAAATTGCAAATGAAATGCTAATACAGATACTAAGAGAAAGTACTTTTGGAAAGTCGCTGTATAGGGATAGGTAGCTTGTGGCTTTGAACCTTCCTTTGTGAAAGACTATCAGATTTACTAGCTAACCAGTGAACGCGATGTCTTGAACTGTTCAGCCGTTTGTGTAAACCAAAACAATAGAATTCACACAGCTATTTTCCGAACACAATTTAGTTCTCATGATTGTGTTCATTTTGACCCTGAACACTACCTGGTCTCATGAATGTTTTCGAGAATTCAGCCTTACAATTCTCATTTGAAGCGGCCCCTTCACATTCACATAGGTAATTCTTATTAAGAGTATCCAGTTATACTCCACTTGGTCTTCCAAGATATAAAAATTATTAAAAGCATAGTTTACCCTGATCTTCTCTACAGGTATCGCTATTTCATCATAGGAGTGGGTAGAAGAAGTTTTCTCTATAGTGATCGTAGTAATACTACCAAGTCACACATAATTTGGTTGTCCCTTTGAACCTAGATCTTGGGATCTCTAGTCAACTAAGTTGGGTTACCATTATGATGACTTTTCAGATATATGCTTTAAACCCATTCCCCTCAATGAGTAGTATATTTGATCTCTAGTCAAACATTTAGTTAACGGATCCACAATATTTTCTTTTGACTTAATGAAAATAATTTCATATGAGATCAACTGATTTACTGTATTGTGTCTACGACAAATATGTTATGACTTACCATGTCACACACACTTATTACATTCATTAATTCTCAACCCATTCGACATCATTTTATTATCAAATTTGCATGCCTCTTTTAGGTCATATCTTAAATCTTTTAATGATAAGGACCACCACCTTACTATGCACCCCCACACTTTTAAGAATTTTCAGGAAAGTTTTCAACTTTTCCATAATTCATATGGTGTCTTTTAGTTTTCTTGTGAGGCATCTTGTTGAGAATGTAATTTGTGGTACGTTCTTGGTTCCCACCACAAACTTTGAGGTAAACTAGTATATAACCTTCACAATCTCCTTTAAGGTTGTATTATTTCCATTCAGTAACTCTGTTTTGTTTGTATCCCTAGTAAATTTCTTTACTCAAGGGATCACCCAAGTTACTACTTGACCAGACAACCAATAACTCATGAATTGAATAATCCAACCACATAGCTATGTCAATTTATCTAGAGTTACCATTTGACTTTGGTATGGTAATTTTGTGATAGTGTAGATTTACTATCACAATGCAAAGATATTAGTGGCATTGGTCCAATCAAATTTAAAATTTTTTTAAATTAAATTTCTCAACCATTTTATTTTTTTGCTTCTGGTTACAAATGCCATAAACTCATACTCTTCATTATAGAATGAATTATCCAGGTCTATTTCTTAGACCTTTAAAAAAATGCAACTCCTACAAAAGTGTATATTCATACACTTAGGGGCTTTGAATAATTTGATTCAAAATTCTAACAATTATCAATATATCCTTTCAATATAAAATGATACCTAAAAATCAATACATAGTTTTCTTCAATTATTTATATACTTGGTTAATATTCTCACGCATGTAATTAAGTTTGCAAGTGAACCTACTTAAAACCTAATAAAACATGTTTGATGGCATAACATAATTACCCATTGTGCTTTATCCAAACACCTTACTCAGTAATGGTAATATTTATTTGTTCTCATGCACATACATAAATGTGTACAATGCCATGTAAATGTTTTTATAAAATAATATATTTCTAAATGAAATATCAAATAATAAATTTTCTTGATATCTAGTGATCCTTTTATAATTTATCACCCCACATTTTATACATTAAATGGAAATATTCAATATCAGAACATATCTCATATAAAGCATAATTACATAATTTTCTTCAAATGCTAAGTCATTAACCATATGAAGGGTTTATTAATCTACTAAATCCACAAGATAATAGATGTATTTAATCAAGATAAAAACCATTATGTTTACAAAATACTCATTACCTTCATAGACGTGTCAAACATCTTGGTGCAAGTCTTATTCACGTCAAAATGTTTTCTATGGTAAATAAAATCATTATAATCACAAACTTGATGGTTTACGCAATCACATTCATAGATTAAGTTTATTTCTATGTGAATGTTTTTATTGATTTATTCAATGACTATAGAATTTTATTAATCACCAATAAATAATCAAATCCATAAAATACCATTTATTATATCTCAAGAGACCACTCACAAAATTGATCAATTTATCTTTCTAACAGAACATATGTAAAATTACTAATTACTATATATAATCAACATAATGGATGTTAAATCCTTGACATCACTTGGATAATGCCCATATGATAATTATATATGCCAAGAATGCAAAATCTTTTAATCTATCACGCATGCTTGTCTTTGGTTTAAGTACCAAAATTAATAACCCATATATATGTCAAGAATCATGAATATTATAAAGATAAATAAAATAACTTATTTGTTTTGAATTTTGATGCAACGAAATTTTTTTCATCTTCATTTGTTGCGTCTAAATCACTTAATCTTTTAGTGTTTTTAGATTCTCCATGATTTTGCGTCATTGTCAACACTCGGACGATTTATATGAAATAAAACAGAGAAACATTTACAGAATATAAAAAAAAAATAGAATATAACAAAAATAAGAGATCTGTCTTAAGATTGTTGGACTATATTCTAAGTATACACTATTCTGTGAACAAGTAATATTTGTTTCATATAAATAAAATACTAAAATTGATATGAAAAGAACCACTTATTTGACTTAATGATTTGACAATAAATCATACCTGAAATTGATCAAGGCTAGTGTTTGACATTATGTCCTTAAAACAGATTTCGCCCCTCACATTGGTGTTTACGAACTCTTCAGGCGTTTGCCTCTTAGGATAAAATGATCTATACACATAGAAGAAATATGTAATTGGTGAATCAAACTTGTGCTGTACTCTCTCTCTTAGAACACGCACACGCTATCATGCTCTCTATATGCTTAATTCAGACATGCTCTATGATGCCTAAGGAAGACTACGAATTTTGAATTCAAAATTGAGTAATTGAATTGTGTTTTTTAAAACAAAGGAGAGATGTTTTTTTATAGACTTGTTCATGTCTGTTCAGACACATGTCAATAGGTGTGATTTAATAGCCACATGTGTGTCTATTTGATTATCAAAATATTATTTTATTTTTTTTCTTATTGACCTAATCTGACCAGGTTCGGTTTGTTGTGTTAAGTCCTCCCCCATCTACCAAACAGCGGTGCCCCTTGGGGCTCAAACTTATGTTCAACATTAGTGTATATTAACACACAATTTTCTAAGCTAGTCCACGTTGGACTATTCAAAATTTGCACCTTTACCAGTTTTACCAGCGATCAATAAGGCACTTTTGGAGACAATTCTTCGTTCGCCCATTAACAGTTTTGAACATCTAAGTATATAATATTGTTTTTCTTGTTGAGGTAAACATGAACCCATGTGGATCCGCCTCAAACAACTTGTAAGTCCACTTTTATTTTGGCTCAAAGATGCTTACTCAGTCAGATTTCGAATCTGGCACACAATTTGGGTGTTTCAAAACCGTTTTCCAACAAAACGAAATTCACAGAAAGCGATACCAAGAAAGGATTAAAATCGAGGGTGGATAGAGAAGACGCAAAGGATACGTTACTCTGAATCTGCGCGAGAATGGGAACAGGGATGAGAAGAAAAGAAGCAAGACGCAGAGAAGTACTGGAAGCACGGAAGCCATTAAAGAAAGCAGAGGTTCGTCAGTTAGGTGAAGTGAAAGCTAACATCAAGGGAAGAAATTGATAAAGGTTTCGGACGAATTTAGAAGGGAGAGATGACAAATAACATCTCATCTCTTGGAAGTTTGTCTCTATGTATCTATGTAAGAGCAAGTAACGGAGTTCTTGCTTAAATTATGCCAGGAGAAGATAATTCTTTAAACAGCGATGTCTTAACTGACTGACGCCTTTATAACATGTTCATCTGAAAGTGCAAATCCTCTACAACAAGCTTAAAAACTGCCGTAAAATAACGGGACATACATACAAAAGATCGGTTATTCAATCAGATAATTGCTGGTCGGGTTGGCAACTTGCTGGTCTAAGAGCTACCGCAAACCAAATTGAGATCAAGCAGGCCCAATTTAGAAAATCTCAACAGGTTAGTTTGGGCCCTTTGTAAAATCAAAACAAAAAAAATAAAAGCAAAAGAAACACAACTACAGGCTAGGCCAGTGGCTGGGATTAGGTACAAATTAATTTCGTACAAACAGGTGCAAACGGCACCAGGGCTTGATGCATCAGCACCTAAAAGTTCTGGGAGGGGGGGGGGTTGCTTATCACTTTTCGGCACTGATGTTTCCACACTCTGGTGTCGTTTGCACCATTTGCACGAGTTTCATTTGTACCTAATCTGCTGTGCTAGGCCATTTAGGTTGCAAATCGTCAAGGCTGGCTATTAGGCTCAGGCCTAACAGGCCATGGAGTGGGCTTGGATTAAGGGATTAAGTTTTTACACGCCAGACTAAGGTCCAACTTTTAGCGCCAACTTCTATTCGGGCTGGTCATGGCCCTAAAGTTGCCTGCCCAAAAAGTTCTTTACTTCACCATACACCTCAAATAGGCCGGGCGGTAAATAGTGCATTTATCATTTAATTAGATCAATTAGTACTTATCACATCTCTTTGATTAGAAGGTGATTGATGAATACCCTGAAAATCTGATCAACTATAAAGAGATGAAAACTGTCAAATAAGACCGTCTTTATTATTGAACAACAAAATATGCGGTCGAACCACATACCAAAGAAGTAGGCAACACTTTGGGTTAAAAAATTCTGCAAAATTGAGAAATGGTTTTTTTTTTTTAATTTTCCTACTTTAAATGTCAATGAAATGAAATTCCAAAAGGGAATCCAAAAGTATTAAAATTCATCAAAACTTTTTTAGAATTTCTTTGAGATTATTAAAATATCAGTGAAATTCTGACAAAATTATACTGATCTTAATAGTCTCGATGAAAAATTCTTCTACACAAGCCCAAAGTTTACCTAAATCCATTATTTTATGCTTATCTCAACATTTGTTGAAGTTTCATTAAAAGTTTTCTTAGTGAAATTTCCATGAACTTTCTATTATTTTGAAAGATTCTAATGAATGTTTTTTGTTTCGAAATTCCACAACTCCCCAGTAAAAAATATTCATGGAAGTCGAAATTGTATTCATAGGTTAAACTGATGAACTGGTGGACCAAAAGAATACCTCAAGCGTGAGTTTCAGTTAATATAATGGCTTGGAACGCGTATAAACTGTCAATCTTAGGAAGAAAATTCCATCTTCTGAATTTTCAATATAAAAAAGGGTAGAAAATTTTTGGTTTTTTATATTTTATTGTGTGTGTGTGGAAATAATAATGATATTTGGTCGCTTTCGTCAAAGATATTACTCTACTTTTTAGATATTTTCTAGAGTTTTGAACCTTGGAGACCTTTCCTCCTTCAATATAGGTTCTTGGTTTGGTCAACTTCGGTTGAGCTTGGGTTGATCCCCCTGTTCCCTTCCGTGTCAAAATGCCAGTACAGCCGGTTTGTCTTGTCTGGTGCATCCGAGAGCAGCTGGCTTGTGAGGTCTCCTCAAGGGCCCAAGGAAGGAAAGATCTTGACAATGGGGTGTATCAGGAAAACGCGGGATTAGGTTATCATGGTGCAATAATATGGGGTCTACTCCACTTTTAAATGATATCTATAAGTAACTTCCTATCGCTACCACCTGCCAAGAGAAGAGTCGACTTCCTTTATTGAGTTGCTGGAAGAAGAAGAAAAGGCCGGCCTCATAATTTCCAAGACATTTCCTTTTCATCTCCAAGTCATTTGAAAAGCACATGGCAACATAAAGAGATATTTAACCCGTATCTTTGCTGATCCATTC
This sequence comes from Platanus orientalis, assembly GCA_025762735.1. Taxonomy (NCBI): domain Eukaryota; kingdom Viridiplantae; phylum Streptophyta; class Magnoliopsida; order Proteales; family Platanaceae; genus Platanus; species Platanus orientalis. Next base: position 10,908 of record JAOXJP010216095.1, read on the forward strand.
AAGATCTTATACTAAAAGCTCTTATCGATGTTCTTGTATCTTTACTTAAAAAGTTCCTGTGTAATGGGTTTCACAAAGGCTGCGTGTATATGGTTAAAATTGTAAAAGAAGAAGTTTTCAAATGATAAAATAAGGAGTTAAAACTGTAAAATAAGTGTTCAAATGAACATTTGCTCCCTATTTCAGAAAGGGAATAAAATGTCCTGTCCAGGATGCCAAGGGACTTTATGTACAATACAATGAGTGCGTGATGCATTTTTTGAATATGGAATATGCATTTTATTCCATATGACGGCTCCTGGTGTCCTTGGACAGAACATTTGTTTGGTTAAAATAGGAGCCAAATTCAAAAAACTATCATCTATCAGCATGTGGTAGAGGACACAGTTGGTTAGGACATATGTACATATCCTGGATAGAACATTTGCTCCCCGGAAGGAACTGTATCCGAGAAGAAAATCTCTGTTTATAGAGCATTGACATGTATTTACAAAAAAAAAAATAAATAACAAGGTTCTTCATACAAATACTGCTTAATATCAATGTTTACTGAAGATGCTAGCTTGCTAAGTTGGTAAAGTCTGTCGGTGTTGTACCATAGACCTAAGTTTAAAACCCATCATCATCTACTAATAAATTAACTACTAATGTTTACCTATTAAAAGAAAAAAACAGCTTTTGCAACAAGGGATCATATAACTCAAGAATGGAACACTTCGATTCCAAGATAGGTTTAGCTCAATCAGTTTGCAAGTTCTGATCAATTTTAAAATTTTGTTAAATATAAGATCACTAATCCAAGATAGATGATTTAAAAAGAACTTTGGTATAGTGTTATTTAACTGTCAACCATCAGATTGGAATCAAAATATTATCCATAAC
>JAOXJP010216106.1:0-11789 GCA_025762735.1 Platanus orientalis
ACAGGCCCCTTTCTTCATCCAAACTCCAAACCATCTCATCCGGCTTTTCCCTATCCCCAAGAAGATGGTTGTCTAACATCCGCAATAACCGACCCATCTCCTCAATCTCCCAATCATTTAGATTCCTTCTTGGATGCATATTCCATGAACAAACGACCATTGATCTGATCATATGCTTTTTCAAAGAGGTGCATGAGTGCTATGGTACAACCAATTATTGAGAGATCTACTTTTATTTCTTCATTTCAAAGAGGAAACATAGATGGCTCAACTAGTCGTAGTAGGGGGCTTATTGGTATGGTGATAGATGAGAGACTGAGATGTGAGCATTGTGGTTGCTTTCATCACACTAAGGAGATTTGCTGGGACCTTCTTGGACTCTCACGTAGAAGGTCCATGAGTGGTAGTCGTGGTGGTGGATCTTGTTTTGGTGGAAATTGTAGATCTTGTGCACAATTAACTACTAGCACACCTTAGGAGCCTTCTACCATTGTATCTACATCATCTTTTGCACATGCTGGTACCTAGTCTTTTGCTCTCAGTGCCTCATTCTCTCCACCCAATCACTCATGGATCATTGATTTAGGAGCGACCAATCACATGATTGGTATGTTTGTTATGTTTTCCTTCTATCATGTTAGTTATAGGAAAGACAAAGTACAAATAGCTGATAGATCCTTGTCTTCAATGATTGGTAAAGGTTGTATTTTAGTTACACCTATATCTCTGTCTATTATCCTTCAAGTTCCAAAATTTTTATTGAATTTTCTAATGTTAACCATAGTACAAAAGCCTTGAATTGTAGTGTCACTTTCTTTTCGTTCAATTGTGTTTTTTTTAAGGACTTCGAGATGAAGAAGACAAATGGTAGAGGTCATGAGGATAAAGGACTCTACTTTCTTGATAGCCAAACTCATGCAATATCCTCCATTCCGTGGTAGTTAACACTTGTAGTTCGATCTCCTGTTCAGTTATAGAGAGCTCAATTGTTTTAATGGCACAACAGATTTGGCCACCCTTCTTTTCCCTTTTAAAAAGATTGTTTTCTGCTTTGTTTACCTCTTTGTCAATGTTAGACTTACAGTGTGAGACTTGCAAGCATTCTAAACATTCTGGAAACTTCTGTTTAGTCAGTAAAAGTAAAATCTCTTTATTTTTTTTAGTTGTGCATTGTGATGTTTGGGGACCATCCCTTGTTCTTTCTTTATTAGGTTACAGGTATTTTGTGACCTTTGTTGATGACTTTTGTAAGACAACATGGGTTTACATGTTAAAATCTAAACATTAGTTTTTTTTTTCAGTATTAAATCTTGTCACTAATTGGTTGAAACTCAATTTAGCACAAAAATCAAAATCCTTTGATATGATAATGGTGGTGAATATCTTTTTAGTCCTTTTTCATCCTATCTCATCCAACATAGTAATCTTCATCTAACCACCTATCCTGGATTTTTGAATAGAATGGAGTAGCCGAATGGAAGAACCATAATCTTTTGGATGCCATTCGTTCTATACTCTTTAATATGAATGTTCCTAAGACTTTTTGGTCAAATGTCCTCTAGACCTCAACTTATCTCATGAATCATATGCCTTCTTGTGTCATTTTCAGATCCCCATTGGAAACCCTTTATGGCATTTTCCTACATGTTTCCTATTCCATTCAAAGTTTTCGGTTGTGTCTACCTTGTTCACATTGCTACATTTGGCATGTATATGTAGGATCCCAAGGCTCTAAGTGTATCTTCTAGGGTATGCTTTGAGTCAAAAGGGTTATTTGTGTTATCACCCTTCAACTTGGAAGCGCTTTGTAATCATTAATGTGATCTTTTTTATTTTGCATCCATACCATTCCTCAGGAAGACCCCTCTTTAGCGGGTGCATGTTGGTGACTAGGGGTCTTTTATGCCTGTGCCTGTTTTTGATGGTGGGAACACCTTGTGCCAAAGGGGTGTTGAAGTTGAGTTAGTAAAAGGGGGACAAAGACTAGAGTGGAGCTTTAAGTGTAGCTAAGAAGAAAGGGAGTCACCTCCAAGAAAGATCCTTATGTGCCTCTCCAAGATGTCCCCTCAACTCTATCACGTGAAATAGATAATCTCCATAATTCTTATCATGATTCCAACCTTTTGATACAGCACAATGCTAGGGATACCAATTGGGTATAGGAGAATAAATCAAAATAATGTGGAAGCAAGAATTAAATTAAAACACTCCAAAATGGATTGATTGGATTCTTTGAACATTTTTAAGTACCAAAAAATACACGAATTGAAGGGGAGGATTAGAAAGAAGGACGTAAAAGAGTTTGGAATAGAAAAAGGAAAGAAAAGAGGAAGAAGGAACCCAAAAGGGCAATTCTGGAATTTCTAGGCAGAACTTTGAAATTACCAAAATATGCCTAATTGTGTGTAAAAAAACTACCAAAATTTAAAGGTGAATTCTGATGTACCTAACGGTACTATATTCCGAATTTCGTTAAATGTGTACAAGTTTTGATTTATTAAATCATGGAATTTCAGAAAACTTAAGGTCCTTTAAAGGTGGTTTTAACAAAACTAGTGTGGAATCTTTTCCAATAAATTAGCAAAGAAGAAGAGAATCAAAAAGAAAGTTTTGGGGTTTATAGGGGATCTTTAGGGGATCAAAAGCCCTAAAAGAATTCAGAGAAAATAGGTGTCTAGAGTGGAAGAAGATAGAGAGAAGAAGATGATGCTACTGGGATTTAGAAGAAAGAGAGAGAGATAGAGAAGGGGAGTATCACAACTCAACCCTGTGAGAGAGAGAGAGAGAGGATAACAAGGGTTAAACACACAACACACAAGTGTCAAAATTCAATTTATATCATTCAATTCAATGTCTCCTTAGTACAATTTGAGTTGACCTTTATGTAGGCTCAAAACACCAACAAAATGGAAAGAACTAAAATAGAAAGTCTTAAATTAACTAGCCTATTTGCTACTGAAGACTTTCTTAAGCCTAAAACTAGGGCTGTCAACTATCCAAATTTTATCCGTATTCAATATGCTAATATTTGATTCGGATGCATTTATATCCGATTCGATTATTCGACTAAATATTTGTATCCGTTGAAATTAATGTATAATTAATATTTATATTATAATATTGTAGGACATATGTTATGTAGAATACAACATATGAATACTATAACCTTAGCTTTACCCATTTCTCATCTTCCATTCTTAATTTGAATGAAAGAAAGCTCCCAGTCACCAATTCCCCATTTTCTCGTTGATCTATCAATCATCGTCTATCTCTATAATTCCTAGGTCCTTATTGTTTTCATAAATATCTGCAAAATATTTGAATTCGATCCGATATTTGATTAAATAAGCAAATACAAATATGGATATGCCTCTATCTGATTCGTATTCGACCATTGATGACCCTACCTAAAACTACTAAAATTTTCTAAAAACAATTAAGAAACTTTTAATAAGGACTTTTTAATTTCAAAAAGACTTCTAAATAACACACTTTCCTAAACTCTAGACTACTAAAACTTAAGGCTTTCTAAAATACAACCTTTTGAAAACACTATTCCTGTCACTCACTATTACTCCTTTAGTAATTTGGTTATAATTTTTTCAAATCACCTCGGATTTGTGCAATCTTGGTCTCGTTAAAAAGGTAAGTGAACAACATCTTTAATGACACTAAAATCAAGCCAAAAAGGCAAGTTTTGACCTTAAAAAACTTGGGCTAAAAATTAGTTTCAGAATTAGCCTAAAATCCTAAACTAACCTTGGCTTTCAAGCCTTATTACAAAAATAACCCAATAATAAAAAACCCAAATTAATCCATGGCACTATTGGCCTTATTACAAAATTGTCCTTTAGACCTAAATAATTCTAATTAAACCCACATAACACTCTACTTTGAATTTGACCTTCTTATGTGGGGCACATACAAGAGTCTCTTCTTGTTGTCTACATCACCTTTCAATTGCACTCTAGAAAAGTGTTTGTATTTATACTGAGCATCTCATTGCTGGTTATATTTCATATATAGCCTCTTGCCATCATATAAAGGTTTTGCTCCTTTGTTGGTTTCTATATCCATTCCTCGTAATCTTTCAGAGGCTTCTTTTCAACCCAAATAGAGGGAGGCAATGATAGAGAAGATGTGGACATTGAAGCTTGTGGGATCCATAAGTGGCTTGGTGGGGTTCACATGAGAAGACACGAGAAGACACATGAAAGAACACCTTTGACACATCATGAGGAGCTTAAAGTTGCTGATTAGAGTTGTTTAAAGTAATTTTACTATTTTAATTAATGTTTTATGAAGTCGTAGAGGTCAAGACATGATGGTCATTACTGTTATTGTTTTTAAGCCTTTAAGGCAATACAATTTTATACTTAAACAAGTGTTGGTCGAGTACTTTATTATAGGGCCATGATTTGGGCTCTTCTAGTCTTTGTTTTTTCTTAAGAAAGTGGGCAATAAGAAGCCCACAATTAAGAGTCCTTTAGGTCTAGGTTTCTTATTATGGTAGTTTCTTTTAATTTTGAATTTAAAATTTTGAGTCTTTATAAGGAGAAGTACCGATTTACTCAAGTATGCTGGTTATGAATAAAAAAATTTCTTTGGTTTTGGCATCCACGACTTGGCTGCTGCTCTCCTTCAATGCCTAGCTTGAAAGTTGAAACCCAGGAAGGGATTTCCTTAGGATCATTGGGTAGGGATTACTCCACATACAGGTACACTCCTCTCTGCTACAACATACAAGCTCTTGATCTCAGAAAACTGAATACAACTAGTATCAAGAAAGAAGAAGAGAAGGAAAGAAAAAGAAGAAGAAGAAAAAGAAGAAGAAAGAAGAATATACTTGGTGTGGGTAATCACCTACCTCACAATCCCTTGGACATCGCCATCCTTGGTTTTCAAGCTAGGCACAAGAACTTGAAAAAGAGAGAAGTTTCACTTAAGAGAAAACCCATAAATTTTTTTTCATCATAGCATAATCAAAACAATAGGGGGGACTCCTTTTATGGCCAAAGAGAAGCCCTTTAGTTTCTTTACAATTCACATTCTAAAAACATAAAAAGAAACTCTCTAAAACATAAGAAAAAAACTTGTTAAATCATAAAAAGAAACTATTAATTTTTTTTCTTCTAATTTTAGAAAAAGTAAGACTTCTAAGACTCATTTTCATCACTTGTTGATATCCCCTTAGTATTTTGGTCATAACCTCTTCAAATTACATCGGATTCTCAAAATCTTGGTCTCATTGGAAAGGTAATGAATAACCTTTCAATGGCACCAAAATCAGGCCAAATAGACAAGTTTTTACCTAAGAAAATTTGGGCTAAAAGTAAGTGATGGAATTACAACTTAGAAACTCGTAATGACAATATGACTACTAACATAATCCAACTCAAATAAAGACTCTAATTTCAATAATGTGCCAATGATGTTCCTCCATGTCTCTTCTCGTGTGAACTCCACCAAGAGGCATGTGGGCCCTACGTGGTCTTCCATGTCCGTATCACTCTCTCTTTTCTTCTTCTTTCTTTTCTTCTCTTTCTTTCTTCTTTTTTTTTTTTTTTTTTTTATCACCTTCACTGTTTTCTTTTAAAGAATCCTTCCTGATTGTTTCTTGAAACCCAAACCTGCAATTCACTCCTTTCTGTTTATTTATTTCCTTTGGAACCAAAAGAATACATTGATCTGAACCCTATGGCAGCTTATCCATAATCCTTATTTTGTACTGAGATCTGAAAATTCAAAAGCCAAGTTAGTACCCAGCGGCTCCTATAATCCAGACTTCTGTTTTGTCCTTTGATTTTAAACACAAAATCCATCTTCTGTAAACCCTGTGGCTACCATAAAATCTAAACTCTTGCTGTTCTTTCCTGAGAACCCTACAGAACTTCCTAATCTAAACCCTGCTGTACCCAGAGAAACAGACTATTGCTGTGGACCTTTACAAACCCAAAACTCACCTGTGAGATCCTTGCGGCATTACTAGAACATAATATCTTTTGTGCTTTCTAGCTGAGACTAAACCCCTGCTTGTCTGTAACATGCAGCAGCGCTATATTCCATCATCAGTTCTGCTGCCTTTCTGCATAGTCAAATCTAATGCCAGATACTTTTTCTTGAACCCTTCATACTGCTGGTGTTACAAAAGTTTTGTGTTTGTGTCTGCAGACCTGAAATGATCCTAAACAGATGCTGTTGGACCCTGCTCAGCCTCTGTTCTCCTTTTTATTAAACCCTGTGCGAACAGCCTTTAATTACCTTAAATTTTTTCATTGCTACCCCTACCTGTTAAAGTCATCTCAGTATCTGTTCAGACCTTTTAATCCCTGTTCTGGCAGCCTGTCAAAGCCAACTTTGCTGTCCCCTTAACCCCCTAAATTATTGTTCATTTATTCTCTGTGTAACCTCATTAAACCACTGCTCTTTCCTTTCCGTTTAACCCAGTTCAGTCACTGGTATTTCAGCCTGCTATGTACTGTTGTTTACTCCTGAGCAGCCCTTAGTTAAACCCTTGATTACCCTACTTTAATGCCTAAGAATTCAGCCCTACTTCTAACCTTTGTTGCTGTCTCATATAACTGAGATCTGGGCTTCACGAGAGCAGCCTTCTAATATCACTAGACCAGTAGCCAGTTGGGTTATTATTATTTCTCGGGTGAGTGTTTGAAGCCTTATCTTCAGCATTCAGTATTCTTATGTCTGAAAATTAAAGCTGCCTTTCTGATGCTGTCTCAGCCTTTGATATACCTTTAATGTTTCATGCCTTCCTACCATGATACTCGTTCTTTGTTATTATTGTTTAACGCTGTTAGTGTGGTCTAATTCTTAATCTGAGTTGGGTTAATTGATATCCCAAGTGCTGAGTTGTTCTATACTTGATTGGAATCAATCCTTGTTCTATTCTGGGCCCATAACCTGCAGGTAAACAGCTCTTCTCTAGGCTGTCCTGTATCAGAAGAACTGTACATGGGATATTGTTGATCTTTCTAGAGGTAGAGATCTGAGGGGTGCAAGTGGGTTATTTAGGTGAAACTCAAACCGGATAGTGCAGTGGAGAGATATAACGCAAGGCTGGTTGCAAAGGGTTACACACAAACATATGGGATTGACTATTAATGAACCTTTGAACCTATTGTTAAAATGAACTCTATAAGAGTCATCATATTGCTTGTAGCTAATCAAGGGTGGCCATTGCTAGAGTTGGAAGTGAAGAATGCCTTTCTTCAAGGGGACTTTGAAGATGGAGTTTATATGAGGCCACCTCCAGGGTTTCAGTGTACCACTGTTAAAGGCAAGGTGTGTTGGCTAAATTGGCTAACGAAGGCATTTTATCAGTCATTAAGGATTTGAAAGATTTGCAGTGCAATGATAAAATATAGGTATAGAGAAAGTCAAGCAGATCATATCCTTAAGCATCAAGCCAGCAATATCACAGCTTTTATGGTCTATTTTGATGATATTGTTTTCATTGGAAATGATGTTTGTGAATTGAAGAAGATAAAAGGTTTCTTGGCAAGCGAATTCAATATTTTTTTTTGGTGTCATTTGACGTACTTTCTTGAGATTGAGGTGGCTCATTCAAAGAAAGATATTTATTGTTTTAGAGGAAATACATTCTAGATCTATTATGGAGACTGGGATGATGGGGTGCAGTGTGCTACTCTAATTGATCCCAATCACAGGTTGCTAGAAGTTGATAGAAACAAGTTGGTTGATGTGGGAAGGTATCAGATATTAGTAGAAACTTTATTTACCTCTCATTAACTAGGCCAAATATCACTTATGTTGTTAGTGTCATAAGCTAGTTTATACATGCTCCTATTATAGTGCACCTTAGAGCAGCCTTTCTAATATCTGAAGAATAGTCTAGGAAGAGGTATCCAACATAGCAGAGGAAGTAGTGTTAAAGTAAGGCATGCACAGATGCAATCATGCAATTTGGCAGGATTCGTATCTGACAGGAGATTTGCATCAGAACTTGGTTACATGGAGAAGCAAGAAGCAGCCAATGGTTGCATAAAAGAAAAAACCTATACATCCACATTCATAAAAGAAAAAAGCTATACATCCACATAGAAGTTAGGAAATGGTAAGGAAACATTCACATCATGGAATCATATAAATCCAGAGTGCAAACCTATAACTTCCATGGAAAGACTGGAGCAAGTTGTGCAAACTATGGAAAATTGGAGACATTTGAAAGTAGGAATAGCTTCAAATTTATGACTCATAACTTCCACCTTTGAATATGACATAGAAGAGCTATATGATGCTCTATGTGACATTAACATTCAATTCATCACATAAAAAGTAATTTTAACTCATTTTAAACATACTTAAAATTCTTCATAATTTGCAAAATACAAAACCAACCATCCAATCTTGAAATTTATGTTGATCTTTGTTGCTTTCCGACACTCTATGGGATCTGGTATGACACATTTGAATTTCCTTGTTGTCCCCCCTGGGTCCCGTACGTGCACAACATAAATTAATATCATGCTTAAATATTTCTTCTTTACCTATAGAAAGTTTCTAGGTGGAAAAGATAATTTTGCTATAGTTATTTCTGTCCTTGTCTTAGTTTTCAGATAGAATTCATAAGATATCCCCATTGCATAATAGAATAATGCATACTAATTTATCGTTCAAAGAAAAATAAAATAATACACACTAAATTACTAATCTTTTGTGTGAAAGTAGATATTTCTTTTCAATACAAGTCAACAACTCAACAAAGCCTTATTCCAACTACATGTGGTTGGCTAGATGAATCTGTTCCGTGATTCCACTTTAAGGTAATATGTAAAAATTGAGAATACATTTTTTCTCAACATTATATAAAGATACTGTTAAGTCCAAGAATTATGTTTTTTGGGGTTCACCCAAATTTGACTTTGTACCCATGTCAGATTCTGACATTCCATTCTTGTAACAATGTGACATAGATCTTATGTGTTCAAAGACCCTATTAACTGCCTCTCTTCATCTTGGAAAATTTGGCTGTATCTTTCTTTTAGAACACCCTAAACAAAGGGTCTATCTTTGAGCCAAAAACAAGGTTGCCCAGTTGCTGTAATCATGCGTCATTTATCGTGAGAGTCCAATGTTGAAGAGTCTTAGTAATCATGTATAGAACTATTTGGAAAATGATTGATGGACGAACAGACGAATATACTGTATTAGTCGATATATTTGGGTTTTTGTAACCTGGATTTTTTATGTTTAATTCTGTTTATGTTAACCTTCAATTTGTCTCAAAGAGTTTCTGATATATAATACTGGCTATTTGGTGTAATATTGGGCTGTTGTGTCAGTTTATAAGCCCGATTAAGATTTGTGTGCAGGCTCAGAAGCCAGCTTTGAGGAATAAGCCAGTCTTACTTCTAAGAAAAGCATATGATTCCAATTTTATACTTGATGTTAGGTTTGCACCTCATTCTTATTCGAAAGAGGATTTCAAAAGTTATTCAGTTGACTTTCATTTGTTTTATTTGCATTATATTATCAGTACATCTTTAATATTCATTGACGAAAGGTTCTCTTGGAATAGGCACCATTATTCCAATTTTAAGAGCTTATGTTGCATTGTGTTTTGAATTCCATTAGTGCCTTTCAGTATCTCTTTCACATGGGTGGCCATATTGTGTTACTGAAGATTTTATTAAAATTTTTTTTGATATATGCATTAATGTTATCTCAAGCGTTTCAGGCTCTAGCTTATGCATGATTTTATTCTTTACATATTTGTAGCTTCCTGAAAGAGCTTTTAGTTTTTCGCAGGAAATGGGATTGTTGGAGGTGAAACATGGTTTGCTCCAGGTTGCAGAATCCTTGGACTTTCTCCATAACAATGCGCGTCTCATTCATCGGGCTATATCACCTGAGGTCACAGCTTCGTCATGTTACTTTATGTTTACATGTGTATTATTAATATTATATGTTAGATTATTCTTTGCCTTCCTGTAATTTTGTGGGGTGAACCACTGTTAGTCTATTACGTATCTTCGACTAGTTTTATTTAAATATAAATAAATGTATATTATCATATCATTGCCTTCTCCCAGTTACCTTGTGTTAGCAACACGATCCTATTAGATTGAGTCCTCTTTTTTATTTTTTGTTTTTATCTTTTACTTTCATATAAGCTATTGATCTTTCTTCCCTCCACCTCCTCCCACCAAAAGAAAAAAGAAAAGAAAAAGGGTAAATAAATTGAGTTAATATATCCATGGAGATTTGATTGTCTCTCCTGGGAATAGATGCTCTCTTATCTCACAGTCAGCTACATCTTGAGTTCTACCACATGACATGCATGAATTTATAACCAATGCTGTTCATACTTTCACTTCTGGTCATACATATTTTTACTGATGACAATGATATGAGAAGTGAGAACTATTTGAAATTTTGGGTTTGATTAGGGAAAATATCTTATTTCAAAACATCACAGGTGCTATCTTCTGTCGTAAGTTTGTGTGCATGGCTGGAAAATTCTTTTAGTGCAAGATGAAAATAACCTCAGCTTTAATCCTACTTTGATTTCTGGTGGTTGTATCCTCAAGTAAATAACATGAAAAATCTTACATTTTGAAAACATTTCTGCCATTCACTTAAGAGCCAAAACTTGGATCCTTCTCTGGGTGTGAGGTGCATAAATTATGCATATTATTAATCAGATCTGATATTGCAGACTGTTTTTATTACCTCCAGTGGAGCTTGGAAACTTGGTGGATTTGGTTTTGCCATTTCTGCAGATCAGACTTCAGGTGACCTGCCTAATGTGCAGTCCTTCCATTATGCGGTGAGTGGATTATTTGGTATACGCAGCAGGCAGAGGCCATCTGTCCATTGAAATTTCTTTAATGTTTTTCTTTGTTCTTTGCTCATTAAATTGCTGCTGTCATAACAATTTGTTTGGTGGTTGTTGTTTTTTATTTTTATTTTTTTATTGGCTACAACAGCAATATAAGGATTGGAAATTCAAGTTTCTTGATTTCTGAGATGAATTAGCTACCACTGTTGATCTTAGTATTGCATTGTTTCTGATTCCTATGCTTGCTTTGTTATCTTTTTTATTTTCTAAATAGAAAACCAAATGGTTGGCTCTGAACTTGGTGGCAACTTCTTGTGGTTCTATATTGCAATTGAACTTTTGTTGTTGTTGTTGTTGCTTTTAGTAATGGGGTTGCTTCTATGAGAAGCACATTTCTTTGATGACTTCACTGTAATTCCTTTTATTTCTATATCTGGTTGGAGTTTCAAATCCATATTCCTTTCATATGCATGTTCTTCACAAAAGCACTTGGATCCTTTCTGGTCATGGTTGACTTGCTTTTATGATTTGATAGAATTAACTCTTAAATGGATGTTGGTGTAGGATGGCCTAGGGCCTCTGATGCAGAACAAGGGAGAAGATACCAAAAATTGATGTGGAATAATTCTCAAGGCCTTAAATAATTGAAAATAAAGTAGGCGGAAGCAAAATAAATCAAGAATTGAATTTAAATTCACAAATAGCCAAAAAATCAGAGAATAAAATTTAAGAAGAGTGGTTAGGATGCGAAAGAAAAGAAAAAGATGAGAAAATAGAAGAAAAGATCTCAAAAGGGCATTTTTATAATTTTGGATAGAAAATTCGAAAATATCAAAATGCCCTCTGACACGCCAGAAAATTCTGAAATTTTTATGGCCGTTTTTGTCGTGTTTTAGGATTTTACAGTTAAAATTTCATAAAATTTTGATAAGATTTGATGGGTCAAATCAAAGAATTTCAGAAAAAGTAA
>JAOXJP010216117.1:0-11789 GCA_025762735.1 Platanus orientalis
TGCATACATAATGGTTGACAAAATATTATAGTCCAACCGTATAAACATGGGGAACAATTAGATTCTCTTCATTTTCTTCTTTCTTATCTTCAACTTCTTCTTCTCCCTCTTTTTACTTTCTTTAAAATTTATCATTTTTCATATAATTTTTTATCATAACAACACAATGTCGATATTAGGCAATCATACACTGTGAAAGAGGAATATTCGCTCAATACACTGACATCGTACATCGTGTTAACCAAAAAATGAAATTTTATAATGTACTTAATGTTTCGTATCGGTATAGGAATATATCATGTCAGTCCTGGTAGACATGGACATATGTCGGAAGATATTTAAGATATTTCGAGATATTTGATACCATGGTCCTAACACAATTCCCTGAACTAAATCCTAAATCCTATACTTAACTGCCATGGTACCCTGTAAAAACCAGCAACCCAATCTAAATTCTACCTAGAACACGCCGTTAACCACTACAATACTGCATATCTCGTATCTCGACTATACAACCCTAAACTCCATTACTTTTTTTATTATAAAATAATGGGTCAGAGCTCTCTGAACTGTGTCACCATTTCAATGTTTCTCTAGTTCTGGCTGCAATTGTAAAATCTGATAAAGACAACAAAAGTTCACCTTCAAAAAATGCATTCACCAATCTAGTTCGATAGAAACTGAAAAATGACTTCCGTACCTGGGAAAATAAACCAAAAGGAGTTTGTTCAGTTCGCATAACTTGACCCCTGCCTCCGCAAGTTGAACATATTCTCATCTTGGAGCCTATCTTCGCTCCAGTACCAGTGCAGACTTCACAGGTTTCCAAATGAGAAAGCTCGAACTCCTTTTCAGCTCCAAAGATGGCCTCCGAAAAGTCCAAAGTCATGTCATAACTGAAACACTTTGGGACCTCGAGTCAACTCTAAGGTTTTTTCCAAACATCCATAATTTGTATACCAAAAACAATAATAATTTCAGTATGGCATATGAATCACAAAGATTATTCAAGAAAAAATAAAATATCATACATGTTACATTAGCTAACAATATAGATAAAATCAATTAAAACATAAATTTCGCAAATGATGGAACCTTGTATATGGCATCCCATTGCATGCTTGGATCTGTGCAAGATGGATCCTCAATGAAACTGTCATGCACTAGTATATGTATTTAACACTTTTTTAACATTTTCATTTCTTATATAATTGGCCAAGCTTTAGATTGACTAGCAGTGTTATGCTTATTGTTATCTTCCCTCACGTGACATGCTGGGTGCTTTGGGCTGAACAAAATGCCCGTGTGTTTTAAGGGCATACATAGGCTTGCCGCCTCGAAAAGTGGCTGAGAAGGTCCTCTCCTCCTGGACCTCTCAGCTCCCCCCTGCCCCCCCCCCCCCTTTTTCTTGGATGTAAATTTTCCAATGTCTTTTTCAGCTGGGACTATTTATGTTTTCATGGTACTGGTGCCCGTGTTATGTACAGCTTGTGCATTCTCTTTTGACTAAAATTTCTTTGCCTTATCGATCAAGAAAAAAAGCAAAACTGTTTCCAACAGTTACCAGAAAGATATTACTAGCAGAGTAACTCAATAATGTATAATCTCCCAGATAAAGTATGACTGACCGTATATCTTCTCCCTTAATAACAGTACTACGACGACGTGTTCTGAATCCAGTCTGGTCCATGCCAGAGAAATTACCCATACTTGCTCCAAAGAAAGTCTCAAATAGGTCAAAAGGATTAGTCTGTGATGAAGAAAAGCCCAGGGTCAGCTGGAATAAACAAAGTAGAACAAATCCAATATTGTCATGCAGCAGTTCATACCAGCTTATATAGATGTTCAACTGCTTATAGACTAAGGGCCTGCCTGGATGCGCCATGTAATGGAAAATGAGGCCTTTTTCTGCTTGGAGAGGGCAGAATTTTGAAATTCAGTTGTCCTTTAGTGTAAAAGGTGTCAATCTTAACACTTCTAAAAAAATGGTTGGATTTGTTCTTTGCAACTTCTTACTGGAAATATGAATAATAAGATTCTAAATATTAGTTGCACATCCAAGCAGGAGCCTAATGCATATTTATATACCTCTCATGTGGCGCTTAACATGTAGCCATGAGAGAATATTTTCATATTTTAAATGGGCAATGAAAATTACCAAAACAAACTTTAAAAGCCATGGGTCAACATCACTAATGGAATGGCATCCGATGACTGCGTTAGTGATTGTTGCTAAGTGATGCCATCGGGGAAGTGGTGTTCCACCGACTGCTAAAGCGGGTTTTTTTGGGGTATTGGTAAAAAAGCGGCTGTGGCTAGTGCTCTTCAATTGAATAAATGAGATGATAATGCTCCCAACCTTTGCAGATGAATTTAATTATGATACTAGAGATACACATTGTTATGAAAATATTTATCTTTTGTAAGATAAATTTTTGAAAAATAAATGAACATTATCTGCGATACCGTATAGGCTCCACCAGGTCCCCCCACAGAACTCTTAACTCCAGCTTCGCCGTATTGATCATATAAAGCCCTCTTTTTATCATCTGACAGCACCTGACAATGTAGTACTTCAGAACTCAAAAAGTAGTATCAATAAATGAACAGTAGAATGAGAAATAGTGTGACTTGAGTGCACATCCAAACAAGGATGCTAACAAAAGTAAGGATCTTAAAGCTTTATAAGAACATAGACCTAATCATAGATTAATGTCATTATAATCCATTTGTCTAGTTATCAACTTTCTTTGTTTTTGGTGATAGATATCAACTTGCGCAACTGGATGGTGTTGGCCGTAATAGTGTCCAGTACCAGCCTGGTGATGGCGGTCAGTTGATCGGCCCCTGGTCTGAGACAAGGTTGATCAGACGGGAGGATCAGAGCTCTCCTCGGAATCAAAAGGCTAAGTTGCGCAGGAATCGTTGTGGGAGAAGGTCCAGTGGAGATAGGCTGGCCAGAGACCTCAGGGAAGCCAGTGATGTTTGCCATCATGGCAGGCGGCAGTAAGCCAGTATTGGGAAGGTACAATCTTCCTCCGCTGTCTGTCAGATTGATCATAGAGCAGAAAGAGGCTGGAAGGTGGTTCATCATGCGAAAAAAGAGGAAGGTAGCAGAAATTTTCAAAATAAAGTTGTTCCCAATGTTTCTAGAAACATATTCTCCCCCCAACAAGACTCAAAAAAAGCAGGAAATCCATTTTGTTCAGGGTGGAAGAACCAGTCCAATGGACCTCAAGGGTTCGGCCATGTTCATCGAGACACCAGATGGGGGGGGGGGGGTTCAAAGCCAAGGGACGTTAAATTTTCAGAGGGCTGTGCTAGAGGGCCTTTCAGTTCCTTTGGGAGCAGGCCCAACAATAGAAGGCATTATTCGAAGCACGGTAGGGCATTGTCGAATCCCATTTCATAAGTGACTTCCTAAATCGTCGAAGGGAAGAAAAAGGGCATCCCCTCCTCAGACCTACACTAGAAGAGGAAGTCAGCGGAGGAGCGCAAAATCTCAGATTGGAGAGAAAGTGATCAAGACCAACCTCAATAAGAATGAATCCAGCAGCAGGGAGGCTCATGGAAACGGAATTGTTATCGGGGAAGGGCATCATTTGCTGAGGCAAAGCCGGAAGCCTGCTGCAGTCATCGGAAAAGGTAAGTGTGTTATGTTGGCTACTGAGAAGGATGAGTTTAAATCCGCTGAGGAAGTTGATTTCCAAAGCAGGGGGAGAGTATTCGGCTTCTGTGATCTCTTCCAAAGCACCTACACATAAAACTAGAACCTAAAGTCGATACACACTAATTTCTCAAGATTGTCCATGGTGACTTTTCATCAAAAATATTTAAATAAAGTATTTCTTAAATTTAGTTACATATTTGAATTTCTCCACAGATTTTTTTTTTTTTTTTTTTGAGAGAGGTAAATGCAAGATATTCAATAAAAGAAGGCAAAAGATACAAAAGAAGCACATCACCGGGCCGGTGGGTGCAACAAAAGCAGAAGGAAAAAAAAAACAGCAAATAGCATAATTACAAATCCACACTCCAAAATGAATACAACTCCATATCATCAAAATCGTCCAAAATGAAAACCTAATCTCAAAGCAATCTGTAAATATAAGCCACTAAACTCACAAGAGACAAAGACTTGTCATCAAATATCCTATGATTCCTCTCCATCCACAAAGCCCCAATAAATAGCCCCACGCAGGAAGTGCCAAATGATTTTTGGAATGCCCTCAAGATCCCTTATCCTCAAACCTGAAATGAGGTGGCTAAACAAATACTGAAAAGACCAAGAGATACCAAGGTGTGCGAGAAAGAAATCCCAAACCTTTCGAGCCATCGAACAATGAACAAAAAGATGGTTCACAGTTTCCTCCCCACACATACGTAAAGCACATCCATTTTCCAAGTTTCAACCTCTACTTTGCACGTGGTTAAAGAGTAAGAATTTTATCCAGGTATGAATTCCAAAAAAAGAAAGTAACCTTAGAAAGAACGTCCTTGACCCAAATGCCCCTTATAAGAAAATGAGATTTCATTTGTGTTTACAAGACCTTTATAGAAGGATCTAGTAGTGAAAACACTTGTCTTATTGACAATCCACTCCCAAACATCTTGTTTCAAAGGATCTAGAGTCCTGAACACAACCCTAAAAGACAATTCAGCATCCAAATCATCTCCCCCATTTCCCAATCATTCAAATTCCTTCTAATTCTAGGAATCCACCCACCATCAAAACTATCAGCCCCAGAAACCTGTTTATCATTTATCAACTAGTACAGAAACCTAAATTCCTCCTTAAGAGGGACGTTGCCCTCCCAAGGATCCTCCCAAAATCTAATCTCCTTTCCCAAACCCACTTTGAAATGGAAGATCTTCCAAAAATCATCTTTGACCTTGAGAATAGACTTCCCGATCCCACAACCATGCCCTACTCTCACATCCTTGGGATCCCAACCCGAATTCAAACCAAATCTAGCCACCATCACCTTACACCATAGAATATCCCTATCTTCCCAAATCTCCATAACCACTTAGACAACAACGTCATGTAATGACTCCTAACCATACCTACAAATCCTACCACCCATACCCATAGGACAACATATTGTATTCCAATCCATGGGATGGTAATGGTGATGGTTCGCAGAATCATTCCATAGAAAATTCCTAAATCGAGCATACAACTTATTAGCCACTAGAAACAAACCGTGAAAAAAGAAAGAAAATAGTTTGGAATAAAAGCCAATGACAACTTAATCAAAGTCAACCTACCTTCTTTTGAGAGAAGAGGGGCTTTCCACAAATCAAGTCTCATAGAGACCTTCTCGATCGTTGGTTCCTACATCCTTTTTGCTTTAAAATTTGCACCTAAAGGCAAGCCTAATTAGATGGGAGGCAGCTTCCCGATTTTACAACCCAACATCTAAGCAAGGTTGTTTATGTCCCTAACATCCCCTACAAGAAACATCTCACTCTTTGCTAAATTGATGCTCAAGACTGAAACCGTCTCAAAGGATATATCAAAGAAAGCAAATCTATCTCACATCAACATCACAAAAAATCATAATATCATCAGTGAATTGCAGATGAGATAACATCCCCTATTCCCAATTTTAAAACCTGAAATGTAGCCTATTTCCACTTTCATAATCATCTTATTCAGAACCTCCGACACCATGATGAAAAGAAAGGGCAAGAGTAGATCTCCTTGTCTAAACCCCATTGAACTATTTAAAAAACCACCATTAACCAACACAAAGAAGGAATCCATCCTAACACATGAACTAATCCAATGCCTCCATCTAGCATGATCATAGGCCTTCTCAGATCCAATTTACACATCACCACATTTTCCTCCTTCTCCTGTCTCGATACATGCATTTGCAATTAATACACTATCTAAAATTTGCTACCCCACAATGAAAGCACCTTGGGCTAAGAGATAATACCTTTCATGACCAATTTATGTCCCATAGTCAGTGTTTTCAAAATGATCTTGTAAATACTACTATGAAGACTAATGGCCCAATACTCTTTAAGCTCCTTAGTATTGCTCTTTTTGGAATCAAGGGGATCAAGGTATTATTAAGATGACCATAAAATTCCTCACAATGATAGAAATCTTCAAGCACCTTCATCAAAGCACACTTAAAAGTTTTTAGTTTTCTTCTAGATCCAAATGCCTCAATCTCTCCAGTAAATGTATACCCCAAATAACCTTAGCTAGTAGTCTTCAGAAGGAGCTAAAAAAAAACCTCTACAACTACGTTGAAGTTAACTTTCTCTACAATTATAGGTTAAAGGATGGGATTTAATTAATTTCCATAAAATTAGAGCACCTCAAGCTGACTTCTAATATGATTAGACAACTTGCTCTAGGGTTTTGATGCCCTAGGGGTTTTTTAGTTATTAATATAAAAAATTCTCATAACTACAATAATACCACTATTTTATAAATTAGGAAAAATTGGCCATCCTCTAATACTTAGAATTCCCATCAGATTTCTCACACAAAACTCAAAGATTTGACCCATTTATCATATAAATTTGACACCTATAGCAAATGAGCTGAGGGCGCTCAAGCACCCTTACTAGTAAAGGCAAACTACAGAACGAAGCCAAAAAGTGCTACAAAGTCGCACGCTTTATATTTATATATATTGGCTCACGTTACAAGTCCTCTATGGTAAAACCTTTCAAAATAAATAAAACTTTATAGTATAAATAAAATCCTTTTGAAAAATAATTCAACATTTTTTATTCCCCAAGAATGTAAGAGATCACATAAAATGATAGATGATAAACTTATGCACTAAAGTGTACATGTTGGAAACTAGTGATGGATTCATATCTTAGAAACTACCCTATTACCTAGATGAACTTTTCCAACACCCAACTGATCAGGATATTGCTCAAAGAGCATTGCCTTTTGATCAACTACAATACCGGATCCATCCACCTGAATGACAGTCAAAATCCTCAAATAAATAGGGTCACTTAGAGAAAAACAAATAGAGTATATAGGACTATTCAAATTTGCACGAGAATTTCCGAAAGCATCTACTTATTGGCGATCTAGCTCAATGTACACCCAATGAACACAAGTATGTGGATTTAAAGTAACACTGATGCGGGAGCATCTAGGAGCACAAGAAGAAGCTGGATGATCAAGTGGAGTTCTGTTTTTAGGATTTTATTTATTTTTAGTTGTAATCCCATAACTTGCTTTTAACCCAAATTTTCCACGGTCAACACTTTCCCTTTTAGCTAGATTTTGGTGTCTTTAGAAGGTTCTTCAGTTATCTTTCAAACATGACCAAGACTGCTCACATCCAAGCTGATTTGGGAGAGTTATGAGTAAATAACTGAAGGGGTATCAGTATGCGACGGTAATAGTGTTTTTAATTTAGGTTTTAGCAAACAAAAGAGACTACTTTGTCCCTAGTTAGGTCAAGTTGTCTTTAGGGTTTTATTACAGTTAGATGTTTTGGCAACTAGAGAATATCTGTTTCTATCTTGGGATGTTGCTGCACTTTTTTTAATAAACAGGGTCATACCTTAATGAATAGAATAGAGTTGATTGAATTGAAATTGCTCCCTTGTGGTGTGCGAATGGTTGAGGCTAGCCCCTCCAATCTCCCGTTTCTTCTTCTTGTTTGAGGCTAGGCCTCCCAATATTCTGCTAGGGTTTGGGGCTGGGCCTTCCAAAAATCCCATATTCTTCTTCTTCTTTCTTTCTACTTCTTAGGCTTCTTCATCCATAAAGCAAACATCCAAAGAAATTTTGTTGCATCTTAAATCATCCACACTGCTACAAGATATGTTTCTCTTGAAGTTCTATTACTTGTCCTGTCGATTTCCATACATTTATTTGCTGGATTTTCTTGAACAAACATGAATTTTGGCCTATTTATATACTTTTTATTGATTGCTATGAAATTTTAGGTTTTTTTCTTCCTTCATAACCTTATTATACTGCGAAGTTTCACCTTAATCTGAGAAGCCTAACCTTATTTTTAGTGATGCCCTAAGTTCTTACAATAATTAGAACTTTTAGATTTTGTCTTTCTTTAATATGTTTAATCCATATTTTGAGGGTTATTTCCAACCTATATGGACCTTGTTTAGAATCCTCTTGGGCCCATAACCTGCAAAAAATTTAAGCCCTAAACCGTCCTGCATCAAACACGTCTGTGACTAAGAAAAAAGGATACATCACACTACAAACGGCAATCATCTCTACAATAACCGTACAAGTGAGTTGTCTTGACTCACCCTCAATCAAGAGCATTCCAGGTATACACTGATAATCAGAGAAGCAGTCCTTCCTTGTAGAACAATCTATAATTGTCAACTAATTCCCTGAGATTTTCCTCGAGCACACCTTTATCCATTGAAAGCCTCTTTTACCCCACATGCATAAAGCATGCAACCATCCATCCATTAAGTAACACGCACATAACAAGCCCATCATTATAAATATAGATGAGGATGTGAAACATAAATGTCCAAACAAAACAATAAATAATAAATGTAAAAGTTTAGGGATAGTTTACACGGCTACCAATGCTAATAGAACCTCGGCTTAAGATTCATATGACCTAATTCAAGAGGCTACAACATATTCCTCCAATATACATATGGCCAAAAAAAGAATTCAAAGATGAAGGAACTCAAGACCAATGATCATAAATGAGTTGACTAATACTCACCTCATATGCAGCGCTAATCTCCTTAAACTTTTCAGTTGCTCCAGGTTGCTTGTTGACATCAGGGTGGTACTTGAAAAATACACAACAACAACAACAACAACAACAATAAAATAAAATAAATTACTTTGCAACAAAAAACAAAAAAAAAAAAAGGATGCATGATTTAAGGAGTAAACAAACTGATAGAACTAAAAATAATTTAATGTTGAAGCATAGGAAGACCCAAACAACTACCATAGTTTATTCAATATACTTACTAAAATGCACAACCTTCACTGCCACAAAGTTAGATTGTGAAAACCATAAAAAGATAATGGGCATTTGGCATTCAAACATTTTTCTACAATAGATTTCTCAAATGGGATTACTGATATACTTCTTGAGAATATTGGGGATCTTACATATTAAGGATGTCACTTTTTGTTTGTTTAATATAATAGGATGGGAGTCCACCAAAACCCAGCTTAACTGGCCCCCCCCCCCCCATGCACACACAGGGGAAAACCCTCTTCTACCATGCTAGTAATGGTGTGCATTTATCTTATTTATGGACAATAAAAGTAAAAGATGATGGCAGCTTGCTAAGTTGCTGAAGTGTGTGATACATGGGTTCATAAACCATCTTCACCCACTAATCACTTGGCTTCCCTACCGCAAATAAATAAAAAAATAGGTAGATCCTAAAATTTATGTGGGAAGTAAAGATGTGGATTACTTACACAAAGGTTCAAGAATTCCAGATATAGGCTAGGCTAAGAAACTTACAAATCAAAGTGTTAAACAGAGAGGCAATTGGAGCATGAAGAAAAAATCCTAAAACCAACTCAAGGCTCCAATATTAACGGAGCAAATCCAACTTTGAAAAATTTGTAACAAAAATAAGTAAAGACTAAAACATTATGGTTTTAAATTATAGCTGATCTAACATTGTCCAACCTCCTAAAAACCTTCTCCATTACTTTCATCCAAATTTATACCACTTGCTTATATTACATTGATGTGTCCTACCATGTTATTCTAAGAAACATATAAAACAAAGTTCAATCAGAGATGCAATTTTGAAGCATGTGGGAAAAACCCTACTGAGCCAACTCCTTGAGGCTCCAATATTAATGGAGCTAATCAAACTTTGAAAATTCATAACAAAAATTAGTATAGACTAAAAACATTATGGTTTTAAATTGTAGCTGATATAACAATGTCTAACCTACTAAAAACCTTTTCCATTACTTTCATCCATACTTCTGCCACTCGTGTATATGTGTCCTACCATGTTCTTTTTATGGGTAACCATAGATTTTATAAATAATGAGCAAAAGAACAAGGTATATAAGAAGCAGCAAGTACTACAAGAAAAGGATTACTAAATACGTAAGTCAGGAATAACATTTCCTTTGTACATTGAAGTAACCCGACACCCCATCTTACAAGGCTATCACCAGCCTTGGGATGTGAGAGAATGAGCTTTTCATCTCATGTACCAAGTCCCTCATTTCATGAATGATTTGAAATATTCTCCATGGCCTCAAACTCGCACCTGTCCCCAACTAATTACCATTGACGAGTCCCCTCAGCTATGTCATTGTTGACATCCCTAGTTTTAAGTTTCCCAAGACCGCTTAATAGCGCCACAGCCTACCGTGTCTAGTGACAAAACTTTTTAGTACCAGCTTCCTTCCCTTTTCCATTATGTAAATACAAACCACATCTACAAACTTCCAAACATTTAATTTTGCAATAAACATAGGAAGCGTGATTATTCATGATTTAAATCTTTCGAAGAATTCTACCATGAATAATTGATCAAAATCCTAAACAGCCTTTAAAGACCTATTAGTCTTGATAAGGCATGAAGATGGGTCTTGGGATCTCATTTGAGATAAGTCATGTTTTAATGTTTCTTGTTTACATGGTTTTTTAGACAGTCGGGGTATTTTGTTATTTCATATATAAGATGTTAGGTTTTGATCTTTGATTCTTCTTTTAATATCCTTAAAATCTTCATAGATATTGGTCAAGTCAATATGGAGTTAGAGAAGGCTTCTATTCATGTATTAGTGCAGGGGTAAAATTGTAAGTTTGCCAATAAGGCGGCTGGAGCCTATTGGAACCAATATATAGTTCCTATTCTACTAATTTTAATAATGAATAAATATTGAATCTTGGCTACTTTTACTACTTGGTTGGGTGATTCCCAACCCAAGGTTTAAAATGTTGTTATCACGTCCCGTATCGCGGCTTGGGGAGACGGAAACATCTCACGTATCGCGGGGAGATGGCGTAAGAAACCAGGAGACGGTGAGAAATGGGGGGAAAACTAATCAAATAAAGGAATTTTGATATGAAATTTTAGGATTTAATAGAATAAACACTAATACACACTTAGGAATCATTAAAGATAGGAAACAACCATCTATGACGATTGGGAGAACCGTCACCCTCATGACATACATTGTTGCCTATGGAATCTATGAAAACACTATTTAAGTCTTGGAATTCTTTAATGAAACTTTATAAAATGTTATTATAAACATCAATAAACATTAACAAACCATTATACTTCATTACACACTTGGGTGTCAATAGTTGAGAATCGGTACCCAATGTTTAAAAAATCGGATCGGTCTAGTGACTCGGAGGTCGGCCGATCCGAGTAATACGGTGACTCGGCCCTGATAACCAGCTGGTAAGTATTAAAATATATTAATATTTAAAAAAGAAGGAAATAAAAACAGTAGAAGGAAATAAAAGCAATATTGTCAACTTACCTTTATTAGACATTGTATGTTGTGCAATATTTTATTTGATTATTTAGCTGATTAATATTAAAATATATTATTAATATAATAAAAATAAATAAAACAATAAAATGAAATAAAAATAACGAAGCAAATGTTCTGCGATAAAATGCCTCTGTAGTGTATGTGGTGAATTAAAAACAGACATGTGTTGTTTTTGGGGGTAAAAGGGTCTAAAAAAGTGTTCAGTTGAAAAAGTAGGCAGTCAATAAAAGACATCAAATTCAAAAACACATCATGTGTCAATCAATGCACGATAATAGAGGTCTGTCTCAAAACA
>JAOXJP010216128.1:0-25727 GCA_025762735.1 Platanus orientalis
TGACCTGCAAGTTCTCTCCAAGTGGCCCAGTCTCTTTCCGTGAATTCCATCTGTAGACCACGACTCGTTTCCCTCATAAGTTCAGTTGCAATTTGGTGTGAAGTAGGGAAAGTGCTCATACACCCAAGCCTCAAGCAGTGTGATATACACTATCATCTATTTAACTTCCACTCGACTTGCTGATCCTAGCTGACGGTATAGATGTGTTAGGGCTGTAGGACCCCACACATACTCTGCACTTTCCACAAATTTTCTAGAAACTTCAAATATGCAATCGACACCCGTGTAGAAGACTTGTCAACGAATAGTGTATAACCCAATAAAAATAATAAGTAAGCCTTGGCTACACACTCCATCTGGATAGAATTAGATTCGTCATTCACATTGCTAAAGATAATCCTCAACCACTTCAATTGCATAGACGTACCCCAAACGATTACAAGCTCTTCCCTCGCATCCTTAATCTACACTCCCAACTGCAAAGACACTAAGGCGATGACAGCATCCAATGATAGCTTCTAAGGAATGGAGACAGTTCGGCCAACAACCGGAATCCTAAGTAGGCATGAGACATCGTCTAAGGTAATGATCATCTCCCCAAACGGCATGTGGAAAGTATTGGTCTATGGATACCATCTCTCCATAAATGTTGAGACCACTACGTTGTTCACAAATCTGTATGTTGTTGAAACCAAGGGGGACAGGCTGGAAGCACTGATGAATAGTTGGAACATCTCATTTTGAAGCTCACTAATAATGACGGGTCTTCAGGAGTTTTAAGAATAGGACCTTCCTCAGCCTCAACCCCCTTAGCGAGTAAATGTGCTAAGTTATCATCCACTGGACGAGACACTGATGCTTATGATGCATCAATGAACGCTCTTGACCTATTGGCACCGCCACAATTTCTTCTCGCCGATGTTGTTGGTGGTACACAAGATCTATGCAAAGTACCGGCATCCATATCTGTCACAAAACGAATTAACAGTCAGAAAAAGATAAAAACAACCAACCCCATTAGATTAGGACAATGATTAGAGTATTATATATTGCCAAATTAAGAATGAAAATAGAATGACATTTATTGGGGCATTTGGAGAGAGAAATATAAGGGTTTTTTTAAATCAGAAATGTCGTTTTGTTTGGGGTGGTGGGTTCAAGTTTTCTGAATCAAGTACGTAATCTTTTTCTTCTTATCTCGATGTGATTATGAAATTTATCTTATATACATGTGGATATTTGGCTCCCACTTATACAAAAACCAAACAATATTAAAGTTATTTACCAAAATAAATAAATAACAAAATTAAGTTATCAACTTTGATTTCAAGCCTTCAAAAATGGGAATTTCCTTGTGAAACTTCACAAAATGTTAAAATAGATATGATTACAACCCTCTAAACCAAATACTACAATGAATAGTCATCTATTACAAAAATGATAACATAAGGGAGTAGAAATCCTAGCTATTAGGTTTATAGGATACATTGATATTCAGAATAAAAATTTACAATGAATTTTAATAGTTAAAATCAATATGGTATACAATAATTACTAATAGTCTAAATAGTCTAAATAATTCATCAAAAAAATACTAATAGTCTAAATACATACGAGTATTGTGGAATTCATAAATAAATAAACTTCTAATAAAGATTTTCATGCTAACTCATAAATTTGCATGGCAATAGGTGCTCCACATTTTTTTTAATAGTTGCCCCTTCTATAAATCTAGAATTTTATACTCAAATCCTTGTATAGATCAAAATTTATGGAGTTATTTTTTTTTCTTTAGAACAAAAAAAAAAAAAAAAACCTAATAATATTATTTTTTTCTTTTTTCTTTAGAATCAATTCTTCTTTTTTTTTAGTTCGGAGGTAGAGGTCCGAACAGACCCAGCTCTGTATGGGCCTGAACCATTGAATGAAGAAGAGAAAAAACAAAAAAAAAAAACCAAAAAAAGGGCATACCTGTGGGCGGAGAGAGGAGGTAGTGGCGGCGGCAGCTACTCCGGCTGTGGTGGTGATGGTTACGACGTCTGACGGGGCGTTGGGTGGCGCTTGCTGAAGGCAGGAAGAGAAGAGGAAGAAGAAAGAAGAGGAAGAAGAGAGGAAGAGGAAGAGAGGAGGAAGAGGAAGAAAGGAAGAGAGAAGAGAGGAATGAAGAAAGAAGAAAGGAAGAGAGAAGAAAGGAAGAGAGAAGATTTGTAAACGTTGTTTACGCAGGGAGGAGAAATAACGCAGGAGAGATAAGAGAAAGGGAGGGGGTGTGGTGAGGAAAAACATATATAAAAGAGGGGTTTAGGTTTTGAGGGTAATTTGGGAAAGGTGTGGGGTGTGGTGAGCAGAAAAAGGGCGATGGTGAGTTCGGGGGTGTGGTGATCAATTTCAGGGGTGCCAATAGCCCTTCCCTATTATTGAGCCTTTAATTGAATACTTCGTTTACACTTTTAACCCTATGGACCCACCTGCTAGCCTGTGGTGTAATCATAGAGGGACATTTTTATTTTTATTTTTTGATACGGCCATGTGGACCTTCATCATCACAACCACTTAAAGCGGGACTGGCTTAAGCAAGCAAACACTGAGAACCCGAGTAGGTGACATCAATTTGCACTGCTCATCCCCTCCCCCTTTCAAGGGTTAGACCCTAAGTCTTCTCTATGGCAAAGAGGATTGGAATGCTCCCCTTAACAAACACTAACCACCGGCCTCTGTCAGGGGGCAGACACATCTGCTAAAAAGTGATATGCCCCCCCCCCCGAAAAAAAAAGTGTAAATCATATTTCGGCATTGATGTGCCCACCCCCTATCATGGGGCAGAGGTTAGCGATTTTTAGGGAAGCGAACACAAATCTACCTCTCTCTATGGAAGACATATGCCTTAGCAACCAGAGCACTTGGGGGCATTGGCATAGAGGGACATTTTTTTGTCACAGAAAATTTGTTCTCTTTACTACATAATGCTTTCTAATTTACCAAAAAAGAAAAACAATTGTCATTTTTTTATACTACAAAGCTTTAATCTTCATTTGCCACCCTTGTATTTGTATTAATGTTAGGACAAAAGAAGAGGATAAAACCTGGTAGTAAAACAAAAGAGAGAAAGAAAATAAAATCAATCTTGCCTAGAAAGTTTGTATTGGTGAAATGATTTAATCTAGCTTTAGTAAGAAAATTTAAAAGAAATTCCTTGATTATTTAATACTAATCTATTATATAGACTATATATTAAAGCAAAGGGGAATATACTGTAGTTGGATTTCCCCCATGCTTTTACGCCCTATGCCCTTCCATCATTTTTCTCTCTTTTTTTTTTTTGCTTTTTACTCCACCAACTCATTCTTTCTTTCCTCATCTCGACCCCTTTTGTTTCCATATTGTTTTTTCTCTTTCTTTTATAGTTTTCAATGAAGTAAAGAAACTTATGGTTTTGTACAATAGTAAACCCATCCCATGTTTAGTACTGATTTAGTTTCCATTTTTTTCATTATGATAAGTGATAGAATTAGTTATTAAATCAACTTATTTAAGTTATTTAGTTAATAATAAGATTTTTTGTTAGTTTTAATTTGAGTTTGTTTAGGATTTATAAAGGTTGTTAGAGTTTGTTATCAAGAAGGAATCTTGGTTTTTAGGTTAAGTTGGTTATAAAAATGATTGGACGTTTGGCATGTAATTAGAGAAGGAATGTTGATAAATAAAGTTTATTTAGGGTTTTAGAAACAACCCTAAATTATTTTCTCCATTCTTTCTATCTTGAATTAGTCTTTTGGAAAATAGCCCTAGAAGTTTTGGGTTTAGTATTTGTTGATCTATTTAGGAGTTTGGGTTCCTACATGTGGTATCAGAGCCATTTGATTAGAAGTTCGGTGGCATTTCTGGATCAGAGTTGAACAGAAAGATTCGATGATCCAAAAGTTGGCTAGAGTTAGGCAAGGAAATTACAAAGGAGAAAACCAAATGAAGATTTTAAATTCTTGAAGGAGGAACCGGAAATGTTGAAAGGGAGGCTAGCAAATTGATTCCAAAGAAAAAAAGAAAAAAAGGGATTTAATCAAGCACCAAGGAGATGAATAGAAAAAAGGGAACTTTATTTGTTTATTGATTTTAAATTAATATTTTTGATGAATCATGACGAAAAAGTTAATATTATCTAATTATGATTCTTGAAAACACAATATTTGTACATATTTCCTTGTATACAACCTATAAGACGTGGTTGTAGGAATGCCAAAAGATGACATGTTGGAACAGGAATCAAGAAAAATACTTCAATTTTTGTAAATTGATTTGCAAAGAGGTTTGGAAGTATGTCGAAGATTTGAGTTTTCCAACTCAAGTGTGGAAAACGCTTAAGAGTCTCTCATCAGAATATAAAGGTTCGCCAATGTTACTAATGAAATATTGGATATATGTTATGGATCATGATGACTTTTTGGGAAAAGATGATGATCTCAAAGAAGATGAAAGTGACAATACAGACACAAATGCCGATGTAGAAGTACAAGAAGCCAAAGAGCTAGAGATTTTAGAAAAAATATTCAAATCCCAATTTTGTCTAAGTAAGCCTATCTTGTTCATGTGTATTAGATTCAAGTGATTTGGATTCTATTAATTCAATTGTTAGGTCACTTGTATTATTTGTCAATCCCATGGTCAAAACAAATATGTAAGGGTTGCATGTCATGATAGAGTCATCTCCAAGTGAAGAACTCTAGGAAGACTGAAGACTTGAAGATCAAGACTGGAAGACAGCTTAGGACAGACTCACAACCTCCAAAACATTAAAGTATTCATTTTAGTGAGTAGGGTCATGTGAGTAGGATCAAAATGTGTATGGACACATGTAGGAGAACCCTACATGGGTAACAGGGAAAGTGATCATCATAAAGACCTAAGACAAAATCAAATTCAGCCTCTGTCCCTGACTGATCACAAACCCCATGATTGGTCACAACTATGATCGATCACAAAGTTCGTGATCGATCATGCATAGGTTTTAGACTCATTTCAGAAGACCCAAGGCTTGTGACCCTTCCGCGTGATCGGTCACAACCTAACCTTTCATGATCGATCACAAATCTCGTGATTGGTTATAGTTGTGTCTTATAACAAAGTTCATGATCGGTCACGAGCAAGGTTGAGACCCAATTTTGTGGACCCTAAGAGTGTGACATGTCTTTGTGATTGGTCACAACTTGACACTTTGTGACTGGTCACAAACCCCATGATTGGTCATGCTCAGGATGCTTTCAAAATTTAAATTATAATTTTTTTAATCTAAGGCCCATGTCTTTTGCCCGTTTAAAAAGATTCCAATCTTAAAGGATGTGAGGGATCCATGACCAATATAAGAGGGAAACTTCCTCTCTTTAGGTTTTTACTTCAAGCATTGAGAGATTTGAGTTATTGGCCATACGTGAGCTCCCCAATTTTGAAAAAATTCCAATGTTCATGAGATTAAGCTCCTAGAGTGAAGCCCTTCAGAAAATCTCTCTTATTGTTCCTCCTCTATACTTTTAAGATACAAACCCTAGAGGAGAGGCATTAGTGGGTTATCCCAAAAGGAAACCCTTGCTTGGCTAAGTTCAAGAAACTCTAAAGCCAAGGCTTGAAGCATTGTGGGATCAATAGACATACTAGCTCAATAAGGAACACTTCCACTTGGTAAGAATAGCAATATCAACCTTTGAGTGGTAAGTTTTTCTTTCGTTTACATTCATATTTCATTTCTATCTTGTTTGGCTTCCACCAAAGATACTAGAAGCGGCTCTACACTTGCTGGAGACACCGGGTGTAGTTGATAGCTTGTCTTGTGCAAGTAGTTTGATTTTTAGTTAATTTTAACCTAGATCGTATTAGTCAATCTTAATGAAAATTACGTACGTAAGCTTGTAGTGAGCTTTTAGAGAGTGGATGTAGGCCATTGTACTGAACCACTATAAAACTTCTCTTGTGGTTTGTTGTGTGTGATTGTTTGGTTCTTTATTTTTAAATTCATAGAAAACTTGCATATCTACATGTCTAATTGTTTTTTATTTACTATACCTTTAGCACACTCACTTGCATTAAAATCAAAAGAAATTAAAATTAAACCAAAACAATCCAAACATTTTAGAAAAGGTAAAAAGAATTTGTAAATCCTATTCACCCCCTCTAGGATAGACCTACAAGGAATTTCATATGATATAGTGAATGAAAATTGTGGTTTTGGTGAAACTAATCATATATGTGTGGATTATCAAAAAATTGATAAGGAGATAAATCTCTATCATATTTTGATTGCAACAGAGAATGTTATGATAGTGATGAAAATACTTAAAATTTAATGATTGGTGAGGTTGAAGAAGTTAATGAAGAAGATGATGCGATAAACATAGAGAAGCATTGTTTCTTTAATGGGTTTGATGATGAAACTACAAACTCAAGTGTTACTTTATATGAGTTAGAGTTGATGATTCAAGACATTATGTTGGTGCAAGATTTTTTCAAAGAATCAACAGATCAAAGATGGAAAGTACAAGATTACTTAGATATGGTTTTATTATTCAAGAAGAATTAATTAGAAGATATAAAAGCTGATTAAAGGATGAATTTTGATCCAAGAATAGATCAAGATGATGTCAAACACTATAATGATAGTCGGATTATTAAAGGTTTTATAATTTTTTCACTAAATGATGAAAATAAAATTTATATTGAAGCTTTGAGTACAAAATGGATGAATATGGAGTAGTTCTTTGAGACTAGAACAAAAGATGCAGGAAATCACAAAGTCTATAATGTTTGGCATCATTCATGCATGAAGCAATTGATCAAGTGCAATGATCGAATAGTCGAAGAATCACACAACATAAATACGTCAATGGAGATAGTGTTAAAGACTCTTACAATTGTAACGCCAGATTTCACCTGTTGGAACCGGGCTTGCAATATGCGAAATTTTCTACGAAAGCAAATTACTTAGCCTTTAGAGGGTTAGTTTATATTTTTTTTGTAAGGTGGGGACTAATACTCCAAATCTCATAGAAACTTGTTAATTACAGCCATAAATGGCAAACCTCTTATTATTTTCAAGTTTTCTCGATTTATAATACGAAAGTTGCATAAAAAAAAAAAAAAGAAGAAGAAGAGGAGGTAGAGAATTTTTTTCTTTGTTTGATATGAATATATATGCTGTATAGATACAAGCTTTACTTCAATACAAGTGGATTTTACCTTGCCATATCCTTCTTCAAGATCAAGCTTCTTTGATGCCTTCTTTAGAGAGTTTGTAGAGGTATGATGGATGTGTTATCTCCTGAAGAGAGAAGCTTGCTGAACTTGTAGAACTTGAAGAGAGAGGACAATTTAAAATCGTACTTGAGTTGGAGAGAATGCAAGTGATGTTTAAGCTTGTAGAGAGCCAAAGGTTCTTCTTCCTTGGACAACTTCTCTTCTTTGTATGTATGTATCTGTGTATTCTTCATGCACCCTTGCCTTGTATTTATATGCAGAAACAAACCTAGGTTTCTATTTTTGAATTTTGGAAACTTTCCTTCTTGGTGGCGAATATACTGTTCGCGCACTTATGTGTGGCAAATAAGATTTTTCTTATTCATGCACTTTTGTCTTTGTGTAGCGAATAAAACATATAAGGCTTACTCGCGAACTTTTGAGTATGGCGAATAAAATGGAATCTTCATATTCACACGATCTTGATTTCTATAGTTGCCCCCTCAAAAAATGCATTGTGACTACAAGAATAATCAAAACTAACAGTGCCCGTCTCTTCAGTTACCTTTTTAGGTGATTTTTCAACTTTATCCTTCGCACAGCTAGTGAATAAAAGGACTGTTTTGCTCTTGCGAATACGCGGGCACTTTTCAAATTCCATGTAGTCAGACAAAAATACTCCCACATATATAAAAGCTTTGGGCTTCTTCTTCCTTAGCCATTTTTAGAACCCGATTCAAATATGCCATTGCTGAGAGCTTAAGCTTCCTTTCCTCTGTGATTTTTGCATCCAACCCTCGGTTCCAACCCGTCCAAAACTTTTCTTTGTCCTTGTGGTTATTCCAACACCATTTTTAGGTGTTTCTAGACTGTGGGAGCCCTCTGTGAAGCGTTCCTCTTGATTTTCTTGAACCCGAAACCCTTCTTTGATTCTAGGTGATTTTTAGATCTTCGAATTCTAATTCCATTTGGATAAGTAGCCTGACCTTGAGAATACAACAATGTTGTAATAAACTTTAAAGATTTTAGCTCAGTTTTGAGCATTTTGGCACTTAAAATGCATTCAAGAGCTTCGGCATTCTTCTCCGATAAAGGCTAGGTTTTCGGTGACCATTTGCCGCCTCAGGGCTTCCTTGAGTGGTTTGCGAATGGCTCTCCTTGTATTTATTCACAAATTGAGGTGCCTCTTATTCGCGCACTCCTTGTTCATATTGATCATTCAAGCATTTTGTGGTGTTATGCTCCCCAAATTGTGTGAATATGACCTTTATGTATTTATTCATGAGGGACCATGTTTATTCATGCAGGAGTGGCTTATTCACACACTTTTTATACTTAGAGAATTTTTTTTTCTTTTTTCCCTATTTTTCTAATCTTGGCATGTCTTTTATGGAGGATTATGGAACCTGGAAAGAGATCATTCTATAGCCAAGAATGATGAGAATATCATCCTTCTTCCACTCACCAAAGTCATGAATGGGTCAAAAAGCTTGAGTATTTTTAACCTACTTTTGTTGATGCCATCCCAACACATGCACCAAGCCCGCCAGACTATATAAAAAGTATTTGCAAAGGTTGGTGTCGCTTATCTGATTGCGATCATAGGGAAAATGTGACACATGACACGCTGGTACCCTTCACCGAAGAAGGAAAGATCCCAATTGACTCCACTGTTAATGACTTCCAAAGTCTAATTCGAAAAATTCATCTTGGGGAAGCTAGATGGGTAGCCAAGTAGTTTAGAGGGTCCTCTTCCTTCACCTCCAGAGGTAAATGGTGCGCTCTAGTGAAGTATTGCCTTGACCATTATTGTGCAGAAATAGATGCAGTCGGCATGGCTAAGGCACTGTTGGGTTCAGTTGGTAACTTTAACAGACACAATGCTATGTTCGTAGAGGTATTTTCAAGATGGAGCCCAGACACCAATACATTTCTATGCCAATTTGGAGAGCTCAGAATCTCTCTTTGGGAATTCATTGGGGTGAGTCATCTACTGTTTAAGGGGAGATTGATGGAAGAATATATCCCTTTGAACCATCATTTCAGCACTCCTTCGCCTACATGCCAAGGACTATTCCAGGTCTTTACGGAATTTGACAACATAAACATCTCATATGGCAAATGGATCAATTGCATCTGCTAGGGTCTCGTGTCAAAAGACCCTAATAGTCTGCCTTCCTCCTGGACTTGCAAGAATATCCAACCCAAAGACAATAAAGGTGAACATGTCTTCCAGGCCGAGGTATATGCATCTTTCTTGAGCTGTTGGGCTCTCCCGAGTAGCATGGACGAAAGAATCTGGCCTAGAGTTTTCATTGTTGTTGCTAATTTGGCAAACAGGATTCGCATGAACTTAGTAGTCCTAAGTCTTTTCTGCCTTTATAGTGCTTTGTGGGATATAGTGGAATTCGCAAGGGCTAAGGGAAACATTATAAGAGAAGTTATATACCTCCAGCTTCAATACTTGTGTGCATGGCTATGTCTTCACTTCCCTAACATTTATCAGGTAGGGGGAAAGAATATGAGGATGACTGCCTACATTAACACATTAAAGAACCAGCGTGTAGAGAAGATACTGCGATCTGTAGCTTATTTCTGCTTTACTAAGAGGCTTATTCTAATTCCAGATCATCTGTTTGGCAGGCAGACCCTTATTGATGATGGGTCACTTAGGGGGGACGCTTGGGCACACTTCTGCTCGTTAAAGAGTGGGTTGCTGGCTTGGAGAAGGGACGGCCAATTTATCATCGAGGTTAATAACCCAGATAGATTTCCCCAATAATTTTCATGCTTTCATGGGGTCATTCATCTTCCGACCCCTGCACAGAAGATGGGCAAACAAGATAACCTTTTATTCAATTATCGCTATGCGAAGTGGTGGCATAACTCGTTCTTCACCATAATATAGTACAATGAAGACGGTGACAATTTGTGAGTGATGTTTGATGATGGTTAGAGTACAGTGGTATAGTTGACAATACCCATAATAAGGCATTGGCCAAAAGAGAATTGGCCATGAAATGGCCCAAGAGATCTTCCAAGGCACAAGATGATTTGCAAGGGGAAGAAGGCATAGTGCCATCCTTGCCTCATGCAAGTGGAGCAGAGAGCCCACGCACTTAGCCTAAAAGGAAATGAGGCCCTATAAGAAGATCACGAGGCAAGAGATCGCAACACGTTTCATCCTCTTATAGTGATGGGTCTCCTAGAAGGATATCGCCCGTTCATGAGGAGGTCCTAGAAAACATTGGCGATTATTTTTTTAAGGAACCGTCGGAGGTGAGGGCTAAACTGGCAGCTCAGCGTGAATAGGAACAAGCAATTCCATCTGCTAGGGAGTTTGTGGGTGGTTGTGAGACCCTAGAGGAGCAACTAAGCCTAGCTGAAAATTTTCCAGTAATGCAAGAATAGGATTTAGTACAACCCTTCATGCATCATTCCACAGCTCCCCCTGCCACTGAACCTAAACTTGTAAGTCGGAGAAGGAAAATGAGCACCTCTCCATCTCTTAGTGGTCCTTTAAAGTCTTGTAAGCAGCCAAAGACCTGGCGATATTCGTTAAAGAGATCTTTTATGGGAGGTTGCCAAAAAGTGAGGACAAAGTTGTAATGTGCTTGGAATAGAGGGAGTTATCTAGGAGACATGGCAGCCATCATGAATTGTTATGATATCAATGGTCAAGTTTTGGATTACATTCTTAGTGAAGTAATGGGCATTGGTCCAGACTAACGACCCTACTTCCATACCGACATCGACATTTCTAGGATTACCCGTTTCACCTTGTCCGAGTATATCGAAAATTTTGAAAAGAGGCTAGCGGCAGCCGGACGAGCCATTCCTTCTGTGACTTCAGTGTTAGCTCATGGAGTTGTTGAATCCTAAGTTGGGGTTGATGAGGCCTTCAGACTGGGTATTGAGTATTCTTTAGCTACTTCCCAACCTATCCACTTCGACGAAGAGCTTGGGAATGAGGCAGAGGCGGAGGAACAAATTCTCTATGCCATCAAAGAATCTCGACATGATCTGAGGCAAGAGCCATATGTTTCTTTTAAGGGGAAGGCTATTCTTGAGACTAGTGAGTCTTCTAGCTACTTGAAGCTAGGGGGCTTCAAGTGCAGTTGTGGAGAGGCATGGAATCCACCTTCACCAACTCCTATTTCAGAGCGGGTCGAGGTAAAACATGATATTTCTGCTTTATTAAGGGATTTTAATACTCCCCATTACACTTACATAAGTTCTCCTTTGTTTGTTGCAGGTTCACACTAAGGTCTCCTCAATAGGAGTATAGTCTCAACCAATTCAAGAAACTGTGACTCCCAAGATAAGAACCTTGGCTATTGAAGTCCTTATGCTTCTTATTCAATTAGAACAGCATAATCTGATGGCAACATCTACTTCCATGGTTGTTGCCCCAACTGTCAAGATTCAATGTTGTTTGGCTGAGTCGGTCCTTCGCCTAATGGTTGCGGACACTAGTTCCTTGCAAGAGTTTACTAATTACAGAGGGCTTTACGTTCCCACAAATGATCTAGTATATGTCCTCCGAGGAAGTTGTTGTTATAGTGATGCATTATCATTTATTGACTCAGAATTTGATGACGTTGGTAGGGTTTCTATTGACGATGGAAGAAGATCCTAGCTCTCACCTGTAGAGGAAGATATGGAGCAAGAGAACAGAGCAGAAGACGGAATAAATGGATGCAGTGTGACTCCAAAGATAGAAATGGCTGAGGTAACACCTATCCCTAACGTTGAAAGAACCAAGGATGAGGACCAAACCAGAGATAGCACAGTAACACCTGGAGTTCAACAAGACATTAGTGCCAATGTAGGGGCAACTAATGATGACACAACGGTTCAGGAAGGATCGTTGATAAAGGTGATCCCTGACAGAGCTGACAATGAGGCAGTAGTATTTGATGCCGAGCAAGCTCATGAGGACACCACTATGACCACAATTCCTACCCTTGTTGAGGAAAGAAGCAAAACTCAAATAGGAATGGGGATGGAAATGATCTATGGAGAGGGATTAGCTGAGCAGACGACTATCATCCTGATCGCATCTGAATCAGGGGTAGCTCCCCCATGGTACTTGCAGCAGATATTGTGGGATCTCAACAAATTGAACCCACACCCGTAACATGTATGAATTTCTTTTGAGTTTTATTTTATTTGCTTCCATAAACTAACTTGTCTCTCATGTCTCATTAGTTGAAGGAGAAGAGGTCCCTGTCACGGTAGCAGTTGAAGTTCCTCCCATGGGGAATGGTAAGTTCCTCCTTTTAGTTATTGTAGGGAATTATTTGCTCATGCTCTTGTTGACATGTTTCTTTGCTTTCTTTAGAGGAGATTATGAGCATGGCTAGCTCCTTTAGATGCCAGATCCAGGTTGCTATGGCTTGAAGAGCGATGCTAAATTATCTAGCCACCCTAGACCCGACTACTCTTGATTTTACCATCATTAGGAATGATGTGCTGGTGTCCTTAACTGAAGATGTGGAAATTCATATTCAGAACGACGGGGTTCGCCAAGGCATCATAGTGTTCTTTGATTCCTTAATAAGGAGGTCACAACTATTAGACGAGCTTGCTAATATTGAGGGCAATGTTGAGGTTCAAGGCCGTTTAGCTATTGTTGAGGCTGGGAATGAGGCTTTTGTAGAAAACCTTGATCAAATCTGTGAATCAGTGACCAAGGTTGATGCCAAGCTAGCTGACGCCAAGGAGGAGCTGTTGCGGGTGTAGGCACGAATTACACATCTTACAACCATTCGGGCGCAGAAAGAGACCGAAGGGGCTGAGCTCGAGCCATAGTTAGTCACAGCTTCTTCTACTATAGACCACCTACATGAAGAGTTTGCAACTCAAGGTGACCGAGTGCGGGCCTCTTTGGCTGCTGAAAAGGATTTATGTACCTATCTTCTTTCTGCTTTCCAAAAATAAAGATGTAATATTTTCTTGAATAAATAAAATTTGGGCCTCTTTTTGGTATTGTTTGTGTCATGATATTATTTATTTCCACAATTTTTTTCAATTTATGTTTTGACATTATGAAAACCAAGCATTAATTCTAACATTATCAGAGTCAGGTAAATATGACTTTATGAGAGTCCAAAATGGAGATAGACTTTATAAGAGTCGTGTGGGAACATAGGTTAACTTTATGAGAGTCAAATATGGGTGTTGACGTTATTAGAGTCAGGCGAATATTACTTTATGAGAGTCCAAAATTGAGATAGACTTTATAAGAGTCAATA
The DNA here is from genome assembly GCA_025762735.1 of Platanus orientalis. NCBI lineage: Eukaryota > Viridiplantae > Streptophyta > Magnoliopsida > Proteales > Platanaceae > Platanus > Platanus orientalis. Next base: position 13,476 of record JAOXJP010216128.1, read on the forward strand.
TGGAATTGTTTTGACTTTATGAGGATCAGAATGGGTTGACTTTATAAGAGTCAATAGTGAATTGGTTTGACTTTATGAGTGGTCAAGAGTGAAAACATTAGTTGACTTTATGAGAGTCAAGGGTGAATTGATTTGACTTTATGAGTGTCAAGAGTGAATTGGGTTAACTTTATGAGAGTCAATAGTGAATTGATTTGACTTTATAAGGATCAAGAGTGAATTGGTTTGACTTTATGATAGTCAAGAGTAGATTAGTTTGACTTTATGGGAGTCAAAAGTGAATTGGTTTAACTTTATAAGGGCCAAGAGTGAATTGGTTCAAATTCATTTACGTATCTTAGTTTGACTTTATGAGAGTCAAAAGTGAATTGGTTTAACTTTATAAGGGCCAAGAGTGAATTGGTTCAAATTCATTTACGTATCCCCCCTTGAGAAGTGTATCATATAGTAACATAACGTAATGATGTACTTCTCAAGGAGAGAGTTGGGATTTTTGTGGTGGTGGGCCTGCATCTGTCTTGTTATGGAAGACTACCTACGTACCCTAGAACAGGATCAAACCAAGCTGTAATTCAATTATGGGATTTTTGGTGTCATTATCCCTTTTTTGCCCCTAGAAGTCGCCCACTAGGACTGGGGTTTTTTGCCCCTAGAAGTCGCCCACTAGGACTGGGGTTCTCCTAATTTTTGCATCTCACTACCATTGCCGGTTTTCAGTGAGACCGGCGATGATTTGATCTTGCTATAATCAGATTTTTTTTACTCATAGTGCCTAGATGGGTTTTTACTATGCCATTTCCATCACGCTTTATTTATTATTTTCCCCTTTTTTAGCCTTAGGATCCCTTAACCTAAGACTGGGGATTGCCTAAATTTTGCATCTCATTTCCATCACGCGATTTTTTTGGGGTGCGGTTTCATCTAAGATGTGGGGAGCTCAAACTGGCTAGATACTTGTTTCTAACATGATCAAACTGATGTAGTTCCCTAAAAATAAGTACTTAACATTTAGGGGGTAGTACTTTTTTAGGAATCTGGCATTAGTAACTGGAAGTATTTGATTGCCTTCGACATCTTTGAGGAGGTAGGCACCGTGAGCGTAGTCTTTTTCAACCACATACAAGTCATCTCACTTATACACAAATTTTCCTTCTTTTCTCCTATTTGGGTCAAGTGGTGACCTGGCGAGGAGGACAAGTTCGTCTTTTGTGAAGGAATGGAGTTTAACTTTCTTGTTGTAGGCCCATGCCATGCAGGCCTAGATAGTTCCAAGTTTTGTTGAGTGGGAAGTCTGAACTCGTCAAGGGTTTTGAGTTCAAAGAGGCGAATCTCAGCAGTTTCTGTGTTAATTAGGCCTTCTTGTACTGCAACACGTAGGGAGGGAAATCGGATTTCCACTGGTAGAACAGCTTCTGCACTAAACACTAGGGAATATGGAGTTGCCTATGTAGGGGTATGGAGCGTAGTCTGGTATGCCCAGAGTGCTTCAAGGAGACGTTCATGCCAATCATTTTTATGTCCTGAGACCATCTTCTTTATAATCTTACAGAGGATTTTGTTGAAAGCCTCCACTAGCCCATTAGCCTATGGATAATACTATGAGGAGTGCTCTAGATCCATGTTGTATTTTTACATGAGTTGGTATAATGTTGAGCTAACAAATGGCTACCCATTATCAGTGATGATTTGATCAGGAACTCCGAACCTATAAATGAGGTGGGTTTTGACAAACTAAACTATGTTGGATGCCTTAATTTCGCATAAAGCCATAGCCTCTGCCCACTCAGGAAAGTAATCCATTGCTGCGAGAATGTAACAGTGTCCTTTAGTAGATGTTGGGGTGATTGGTCCTACAACATCCATACCCCACTTAGAGAAAAGCCAGGAACAAGATGTACTATGTAATGGTTTGGCCGGTACATGCCCATAGTCGCTATATAGTTAGAAGACATGGCAATGCTTGGCATATTCAATGTAATCAATGTCCATGGTTGGCCAGTAATACCCTAACCTCTTTAATTGATTTTGTAGCTTGGGCCCACTTTGCTGTCCCCCACAAATGCCGACGTGAAGTTCATGCATTACCTTGCTTGCCTCATCAATTAATAAACATCATAATAGAACATTGTCAAGTGATCGTCTATATAGTTGGTTGCCTAGAAGGGTAAATCGTGGGATGCAATGTTGCACTTTTGTACATTTGATAGGGTTGGTGGGCTCTCTCCTATCCATAAGATGTTGGATGAGAGGTGTGCGACAATCACTGTCAGCTCCCTTTATGGCAAAGTTATTTTTTCCTTGCTCCTCGACCTCTTACAAGTCTGTAGTGCAGGCAAGGACATCCTCACTATTATTGTCAAATAATGGGGATATAACCCTTCTTTCTTTAATATGTATGGTGAGGTAATCATCCCTTAGGTGTGTGAGTGATGTGACCAGACTTGCGAGTGCATCAGCTTGCCTATTGCAATCCCTTCTAACATGTTGTATTTGTAGTCGACGAAATAGCTTAGCTAAGTCTTTGGCTCTTTGGAAGTAGGGTGTGAAACTTGGCTTCTTGATGTGGTACAAGCCGTTCATTTGTCGTATAACGAGTTTTGAATCGTCGTACACTGTGAGGTCTTTCATGGGGATCTCTAAAGCTAGCTCAAGTTCTACTATGAGAGCTTCATGCTCAGTTTCATTGTTTGAGCGACCTTTTGTTAATGTTAGTGAATGCATAATGATACCATTATCGGGAGTGATGAACACTATGCCGATTCCTAAAGATTTATCTGTATAATTTTCTGGGGCACTTGTCGGCTCTCAGGATGCACCATCGAAGAACATTTCCCACCCCTTATTTAGGTTAATCCACATGACATTTTCATCAGGTAGATCCAGTTGTAAAGGGGAATCATTCGGTATTAGGTGTGCATCGAGGAAGTCAGCTAGAGCTTGCCCTTTTATTACATGTTGTGGGATGTAATTTATATCAAATTTGGAGATAAGGATGGTCCATTTGGCAACACACCCCTGAACAAAAGGGCGACTCATTATATATTTTTATGGATCCGCTCTAGAGATAAGATGTACCATCATTGTAAGCAGACAATGTCTTAGCTTCTATAAGGTGAAGATCAAAGCCAAATAAACTTTCTTGATAGAGGAGTAATTCAATTATGCTCCCACCATGGTTCAGTTGAGATAATATAACGCACACTCGTTGCCTTCTTCATTGTGTTGAGCAAGTAGAGCACCAAGGGAAGAATCCATAGTTGTGATATACACTAGTAATGGCCTTCCCAGAGAAGGGCTCATGAGTATAGGCGGATTCAATAGGTACCATTTGATGTTATCGAAGGAATTCTAGCAAGCTTAGTCCCATATGAAAGGGAATCCCTTCTTCATTAACCTGGAGGAAGGCTGACAACGTCCTGAAAGGTTGAAGCTGAAATGTCAAATATACGCTACTCTGCCTTAGGGCCTTTTGAGCTCAGTGATATTTTGTGGTGTTGGCATTTCCACTATCGCAGTGATCTTTTTAGGATCTATTTCTATTCCCCTATGTATGACAATGAAACCAAGGAAACATCCTGAAGAAACTCCAAAGGCACACTTAAGAGGGTTCATTTTAAGGTTAAAGTGATAGAGCTAAAAGACCTGGTCCAAGTCGGCAATGTGATTTTGTCGGAGTTTAGTCTTAACCACTAGGTCATTAACGTAACATTTGACTAAATCATGGAGGAGATCTTCAAATATATATGTCATTTCCCTTTGGTAAGTAGCACCAGCATTCTTTAACCCAAAAGACATGACTCGATAGCAAAATATTCCAATAGGGGTGTGGAAGGTTGTGGCTTCTTCATCCTCTAGTGCCATTTGGATCTAATTATATCCTGAATACTCATCCATAAAGGAGAGAGCTTCTTATCCTGTGGTGGCATCCACTAATAACTCCGTAAGAGGTAACAAGAAATCATCTTTTTGGCAGGCACTATTAAGGTCCTTGTAATCAATGTATATCCTGATTTGACCATTCTTCTTTTGTACAAGCACAGTATTAGCAAACCATTTTAGATACCGAACTTCTGAAATAAACCTAGCTTTAAGCAATTTATCCACTTCCAATTCTATCTTATCGGCGATGTCATTCCTAGCTTTTCTTGGATGTTGCTTGATGGGCCGTTGAGAATGATCAATAGTGAGGTGATGGACTGCCAAGTTAGGGTTTAGACCTGATGTTTTAGAATAGTTCTAGATGAACACATCCCGATTTTCTTTAAGAAATTAAAAGTAATATGCCTACTCTTCTGAGGAGCGTTGATAAAAGTGGGTCGAGGATCTTCTTCAGTCGCCAAGTTTATTTTAACTAAATCATCAACCATTGCTTAACTTCCATCCTCAAGTTCTAGAGGTGCGAGCATAACTTGTCCCATGACAAAGTCTCTAGAGGGCTGCATCTATGCTTTAGCAAATAGGCACTCAAATGGGGCATCCTCCCATATGCTATGATCATGTGTGAAGAGACTTTTAGTTTAGTGGGCTGCTGGCCTAGGTCTCTTATATCATCTTTGTTCTTTAAATGAAGAACTAGACGCTTGAAATCTTGGGTTAGGACTTCCTTGCCTTTATATGATTCTTTCCATTCCTCTTGTTGGTTGAAACCATAACTTTTGAGCAATCCAGACATTATCTTTATGTTAGGCAAAAAGTCTTCAGGATCCTTTAATTCCCTCTCATCTGTAGTCCTAAAATTTTCTTCTAGTTGGATAAGGCCCTCGGTGTAACACCAAATTTTGAGCAGTGTATGAGGCAAAATTTGTTGAACAAATTACCTAGCTATTTTAGAGGCTAGTTTATTATTTTTATGAATGGGGACTAAAACTCCAAGTTTGATAGACTTGTTAATTACAATCGTTTAACATAGCCAACCTCTGATTATCTTTAAGTTACTCAGTATGTATCACAAAATAGAGTTGCAATCATATAAAAGAGAAGAAGAAGGGAGAAGAAAATATGCTCTTTCAAATATATATATGTGTGGATTACACTTTATTCATTCACCAACAAGTTTACCTATCCATAACTTGATTCATCCTCAAGCTCCCTATGATGTCTTCCTTGGAGAGATTGTAGAGGTATAATGGATGTACTCTTTCCTCTTTTGGAAGAGAGGTAGCTTGTAGAACTCCAAGAGATGAATGCAGTTTGCCTTGTAATGAACCTTTAACTTCTTCAACTCTCTCATTCTTCCTTGTAGCTGTGTGTGTCCCTATCTCTGTAGCCATATTGATATTTATAAACCTCAAAAATGAACTTGGAGAGGAGTCCTCATTGAGAAAGAACTTTATCTCCTTCATCACAATTCTGTTGGAATGGGATTCTTCAAATCTTATACCAAAGATTTAGGTGATTCCCCTATGCGAGAATCCACCTTTCTCCGTCTTCTAGGCAGTTGGGGGACTCACAAGAGTCGTGGCTATCCAAAACAACCACCCTAGGAAAAGATAGAACCAGACAGTTTATGGTTTCTGCAGTGCACAAGTGTGAACAGTGCATTTGCGTACACTTCTTAGGCAAGGACGAGTACACGAAGTCCTTTGATCTCGGGTGAATGAGAATCAAAATCTATATTCGCTGACAAAAGTGTGGTGAGTGATATATCATTTTTGCATTCACGTACACTTTATATCATTTTCACATTTGCACACACTTTATAGCATTTTCACATTTGCACATACTTTTGGGTTTCTACACTTGGGTAAGAGGACAGTGAAGATCCAATAAGGGTCGATTTATGCTTCGTATGAAGGACGAAGCCTTGTGCTACCATATTGGGTAGTAGTTTGGTTCTACTTCTAACGATTGTAATGGTTTGTCGTACTTTCAACCTTCGCAGTTTTGAACTATTTTCCTTAGCTGCAACATTTTGTGATGGTATTTATGGCTTGATTTTTCGATAATATCGAGCATCGGTGAAATATGAATCAGCTGTTTGAAATGGGTTATCATCGGCCACTATTGTCCCCTGAGTGCCCTATGATGGGTACTTAATGTATTAATGAAAGGTGGAGGGGATGGCATGGTACTTATGCATCCACGGTCACCTTATGAGAGCATTATAAGCGGTATCTGCTTCAATAACAAAGGACGTCTAATCTTTTATCTGCCCAAACTTAGTTTTTAACCTGATAAAGCTGAGGGGATGTTGTCTATTCTAATTGAAACCCTGAATGACAAGGCTACTTAGTCTAAGTTGAGATGAACCGATCCCTAGATAAGTCAATGTCCTGACTGGGAGGATGCTTACTATCCAACCACTGCCAATCATTACCATGGAAATGGGTTGTTCGTTAGTGATGCCTATGATGAACAGTGGTCTATTGTGATAGGGATCGTCCGAATATCGGTTAGTATCTTCAAAAGTGACTATGGGCATGCATATGCCTTCTCGTGTTGCTATCTGCCAAGAGGCCCTTGCAATGTCATCATTCTTGGTGAATTCATCCGAGTGAGTCAGTGCATATATCATGGAATCCTTGAGCTCTTATGACATACGAAGTGCATCATAGATAATTAACAATGATGGGATCTTTTTTAGATGTGCTATTACGTTGGAGGGAAGAGGGTAATCTGTCTTCTTGATGACTTTACTGTGTTTGGCCTCCATAGTTGGCTAGTAGTAGGACCTCAAGGAGGTATCTATTTTTTGGATCGTAACTTAACCTGATGGAAACAATGAGTGTGTGACTGATGTTCCTTGACTAGTGAGGTGATCTTAAGTTTAGTGACATTACAAACTTTGGTTTATTAGGAAGTAGACACTTCAGTGTCCTTAGATGCAGTTATGAAGTTATCACTGTCACTATTAGACACTTCGGAGTTAGCAATCAAGGGTGGCATGCCCTGTAGGGATGAATCCTCACTTTGGGTTTCCTATGGATCTAGGAAGTTTCGTCTTCGTCAGCCAAGGTTGAAGCCTCACTAGCATCCATATCAACATCCCACTAATTTTGTAGCAAGAATTGTATCACACTTTGGATATATTGAAGATCATACATGTATGCTTTTTGAAAAAGATAAAAGCAGTCAATGAGCATTGGCCAAGAGGAAATATGGCATGATGGTATAGTTAGGTACCAATCAAAAGCATGTGAGTCCAAGGATACGGGGAAGAGTCACACAAATAGGTTATGTTCCGTCCTTGGTAGCCTTGTTTCTTGTAAGAAATGTTCGGTATGGTAGTGAGGGTTCCCTACCCCAATATATAGTGCAAATGGTGGGAGCTGCTACTCATTAAGGAATTCAGTAAAGTAGACTTCATTCCTGATGGGTTGTCTTGAGTTGCCAAAGTGTTTTGAGTCCAACACTTGAGCAATGATCTGGTTTAGAGACCCATTGAACCCCTCATAAGTCTGTTGTTGGGGCAACTGCCTCAAAGGATCTATGTTCCAGGTGTCATATGGTTCCATATCAGGTCTCATAAACTCGTGGATGAACATTTCAATGAAGTAACTCTAGGACTGTATGCTTCGTGATGCTAGGTCCATGTACCAATCCAGAGGTGTGCCATCCAGTGATAGTGGGAATAGCCGCATCAAGAGGTTGTTGTTATTCATCACCTCTCTACATGATATCATGAACTTGAAGAGATTGCATCATGGGCATTGATAGTCTGCATTGGAAAAGATATTAAATAAAGGTACTTTGTAGCCTGGTGGGAATGGCTCACAATAAACCATATTTTGGCAAGGGAAGATTTGTCGATAAAACTTATTTAGTACCTTTTCAAAATATTTGTGCTGCAATGGTACCATAGGAAGGCGTGTTATCCTTGGTGGTCGAGGTAACAGAGAAAACATTTATCCTTCTAGAGTGATGGAAAATCCATCCGTATTGAATTCTACTCGTGTGACTCGTATGGTTCTTGTTCCTGCATGGTCTTCATAGGTTAGTGTATTCCTATGCAGGTCTATTGATATTGTTGACTCCCATCGTGCTAATGTTGGTCATGCGACACGTGGTGTCTCAAGCTCATGTATACTAGAAGTCATGTTACATGTAATGACTAGCGGCTCCAAAAGGTCTTCTGACATGTACTCTTCTAAAGTCACTGGAAAACGCTAGGGTTATTCCAATTGATCATCTGCATGTGTCATTGACTTGGCCATCTTTATTTTGAAACTCTTTTCCTTCTTCTTTTTGGCAAATCCCTTCATGGGTGGTGGGTGCTTTTGTACGCATTTAGTAGGGCCATGGGTCTGACTAGGTGTTGCTTTGGTAGAGTGAAGTGTTCTTTCACACATTGCTTTATTTTCGAAGGTGACCCAATTGTCCTTCTCGTTATTAGCAACATATTGGGGAATAATTGCAGTATGAGTCCCGTTCTCTTTGTCGACGAAGACAGTATTTGCCATTGCCAGACTCGTATTTGTGTCGAGTTCCACTATCCTTCAATCGATCAAATCTTACAGCTTGTCTTTAAAGATAAAGCATTCTTGTAAGGTATGGCCTAAAATACGATGGTATTTGCAATACTTTGTGTCATTCACTCTATCGGCTTTTGTAGGTCTCTTCGACTCAGGGAGTATTATGTCTTGTCACTCAATCGTTTATCTGAAGAGACTTTTCAGGTCATCGAGGGGAAAGGTATAAGTTCGCTCCTGCCTTTCTTTAATGTTAGGCCTTCTAACATGTGTCTCTTACCCCATCGTGGTAGACTTGGTTGCATTGCCTGTTTATCTAATCTGGAGCTTTGTAGGTGTCTTCTTAGTCCCCACCATGGCAGACTCTATTTTGTTGACCGTTGTTTTTCCCTTCCTTTCAGGCCTTTTAAGCTTACAATCCAATAGTCTCTTCTCTAAGGCATAGGCTTTGGCTATTAAGTCGTCGAACTCGGTATGCTTCTGAACTGTAAGATGAAGTCTGCTCGAATGATATATTATTCAAGCATAGCTCCAAGAGCATCTTGAGGGGAGGTGCGTTCTCACAAGAGTACGACATGTTCTTCCATATGTTGATGAAGTCAACCACGGATTGATTGTCCCGCTGTTTTTCACCAAGTAACTCATATGACTTCACAGGTCTATGAGCACTCCAAAATTGTTGGTCGAATGCTCATTTCATTATAGCCCAATCCGAGATAGAATATGGTTTCAGATTAGAGTACCATGTAAATGCTGCTCCATCCAAGGATTGGACAAATAATTTTAAAAGTAAGTCATTGTATTGAGTTATAGAGCCATATCGGGACTCGAATTAGGTGAGGTGTTGTTTAGGCAAGAGGACCTGTTAAATGTATTGAAATGAGGCTATACAAATTTAGGTAGGAAAGGCATCGCATCTACATGTGGCGGGTATGGCTTTCCAGTTGTGTATGTGTTCATAGTTTCTTGTTCTTCATATGCTTTGAGCATTTTGGCCATCATGGTTCACATATAATTGGGGTACATCATAGGCGCGGCTGGGTTTATGTAAGGTCCTTGCATGAAGGGAGTTTGTACATAAGTGTTATAGTCGTATGCCCATTGTGGAGTAGGCCTATATGGCAGTGGTTTTTATTGTTGATATGTTGGATATGGGTTTTAATGGGGGGCTCGTGGAGGCAATCCTGGTAGTACAAAAGCATTTAGTACAACAGTGAGAGTTGGAATTGTTATAAGCATAGTAGCAAAAGCATATTTTGGTGTGTACTATGGATACCCCCCTGCATTTGGCTTGGCATGAGTATCTTAGAGGATTATGCTATAGGAGAATTATCATTTGATGGGGCTACACCCTATTTTTCTAATGTTAGTTGTTCGACAATAGCTTTCAACTCAACTATTACATTGTCCTGATTTGCTAAGCATTGATCTCGGCTCCTTATTTGGGTTTTCCAATTAGTGGTCATTATATGTTCTTTCTTAAAGTTAGAATGATATTCCTTGAGGTCTACATTTTCTACATTTGTCGGTGAGTTTTGAATTCCCGTTGATCTTATTACTATTTCTTCGAGACCTTGTGAGGCGGAAGTGACGTTAACCATAGCAATCATTAATGGTGTTCTTTGCTTCCTAGCTATTGCGGCCAACTTACTTCTGGTCATCATACATGCAGAGTTAAAGGCTCATGGCTGAGATACAGAAGGACCTGGGGTATTGGCAGGGACTTCCTTACGCCTATCACCATTACCGTTGCATGTTTAGGTCCAAATATTTTGTCTTTGTCCAAGTAAGGTGTATAACTTATACTGCCCTTAGTGTAAGAGGGAAAAGACGGGTCGATCCTTTACGAGGGTACCCTTGGCGGAAGTGCATTAATTGGCATGTCATTCACCTCTTGTTCCCTGCGAGAGAGTTGGTAGATTTTAGACTTTTTCCTTTGAGTGATGTTTCTTCTTCGTTTTGTTTAGGGGATAACACTCTCTTCCTTCGCGAATTTTCTTTTATATTTGCGAGTTTCTCAGTTAGCGAATATAAAGCTTTATTCGTGCAGAGTAGGGCTAGTGAATATGAATCTGAAACCTTACCCGAATCATAAACTTATGATTTTTCCTGAGTTTTAGTGGCCTCTTCCCAGGAATTTTCCCAGACTTAGGTACCCAACATTTTTTTAGGTTACTTAGGATTATTTGGGGGGAATAGCCCCTTGATTTGGTGGGTCCCCGAGGGAGTTTGTTTAAGGTTGTAGGTGCATTATCTTTAACAGATATTGGCATCATGACAACCACGTGGAGGAAGACCAAAGCCTCAACCCCTGATGATGCTAGGGAGACCAAAACCTCAACCAAGCAAATAGGTGGTAAGGAGATCAAGACCTCACCCCATGATTTAGGAGATATAACCGAAAGGCCTCACGGGGCACCAAAAGAGTGCTCCACGGTTGCAACTTCGGTGGGATACCTATGATAAGGAAAGACACCTGTCAATTCAATGAAACTTGAAAAGAGATGAGAGGAAAATATAGTCCCACCGGATGTGCCATAAATTTTGTAATGCCAAATTTTTCTTGTAGAAATCAAGCTTGCAATATGTGAAATTCACTGCAAAAGCAAATTACCTAGCCTTTAGAGGGTTAGTTTATTATTTTTTTGTAATGTGGGGACTAATACTCGAAATCTCAAAGAGACCTGCTAATTATAGCCGTTAATGGAAAACCTCTGATTATTTTCAAGTTTTCTCAATTTACAATACGAAAGTTGAATAAAAAATATAAAGAAGAAGAGGAGGCAAAGAATTTTGCTCTTTGTTGATATGAATATATATGTTGTATTTATACAAGCTTTGTTGCAATGCAATTGGATTTTTATATTGCAATATCCTTTTTCAAGATCAAGCTTCTTTGATGCCTTCTTTGGAGAGTTTGCAAAGGTATGATGGACGTGTTATCTTCTTGAAGAGAGAGGCTTGCTAAACTCACAAAACTTAAAGATAAATGACAATGTAAAATCATAACTGAGTTGGAGAGAATGCTTATGATGTTTGAGCTTGTGGAAAACCAAAGGTTCTTCTTCCTTGGACTTCTTCTCTTCTTTGTATGTATGTATTTGTGTATTCTTTGTGCACCCTTGCCATGTATTTATAGATGCAAAAATGAACCTAGGTTTTTATTTTTGAATTTTCGAAACTTTCATTCTTGGTGGCGAATATGCACAATTGGTGGCAAATATATTATTCATGCACTTATGTGTGATGAATAAGATTCTACTTATTCGCAGACTTTTGTCTTCGTTTGGCGAGTAAGCACATAAGGCTTACTCGTGCGCTTTTGAGTGTAGCAAATAAAATGGAATCTTCCTATTCATGCAATCTTCATATTCGCGCAATTTTGATTTCTACAACAACTGACAGCATCAAAACATCAAAGATGGGTGATAGTTTTTAAATAATTTGATTTAAGGAAGGCTAATAGAATTAGTTATTAAATCAACTTATTTAAGTTATTTAGTTAGTAATAAGAGTTTTTATTAGTTTGAGTTTTTATGTTTTATTAGTTTTAATTTGAGTTTGTTTAGGATTTTTAAAGGTTGTTAGGTTTTGTTAAAGAGTTTATTATCAAGAAAGAATCTTAGCTATTAGGTTAAGTTTGTTATAAAAAGGATTGGACGTTTGGCCTGTAATTAGAGAAGGAATATTGATACCTGAACTGTATTTTTTGACGTAGCGGAATAGCAAGGAGAAGAACATGTTGTCTCCTTTGTTGGGAAAACCCCAAACTTCACCAAGGAAGAGAAACTCATTCTAAAACTTTTATTAATGAAAAACTGAATTGCCTTGAAGGCTACAATGC